>OY776674.1:141551434-141755832 GCA_963675555.1 Leptura quadrifasciata
AGGCGGTTATCATGCATACGATGAACGTGACCTGCCCATCTTAGGCGTGCTCTTGAAATAAGCACCTCAATTGGAAGGCTGTTTGCTCTCCTGAGTACTTCCACGTTTGATATGTGATGGAACCAACGGATTTTCATCATACTTCTGAGGTGTCTCTGCTGAAAACGTTCTAATTCTTTCACATGACGACGGTAAGTGACCCAGTTTTCACATCCATATAGCAGTGTTGGAATGACAACTGCTCTGTAGACTGCTCTGTAGTGTATATCAACGTTTAGATTCCCGTCCGCCTCGGCATGACTGGGCGGGTCCGACACGACGCAGCAGGCGGCCCCGTCCGCTCATCCGGCACACAACGTCTAGAACGCCAGCCGACCTAACGTTCGGAGCTCCGTCCGTCCCAAAAGTTACAGGATCGCGGCGAGGTTCCAGCAGCGGCAGTTCACTCCGGGTACTCATCGATACAACTACTACGTCATCAAGCAGTTCACTCCGAGCTCTCAACGAATCAACATCTACCAGTCCACTTCGAGCAATCATCTAGATCTTCAAGTCTCAACCTGACGGACCAATACCTGCACGGCGTCATAGCTACCAGCGTAGTTATACCCTGCAGCGTGGAGGAGAAAGGCCAGCTTACTTCAACAAATCATCTACAATCATGTCGTGACTTTCAACTCGTTCCGAAATTAAGTGTTAGCTCAGTAAAAGTTAGGGGTAAAATTCAAATTAAATTAAATTGTGCAACGAACGTCGCCAGAGTTCTGCTTAACGTTACAATTAATTGGTATCCAGTCTTTTATTTCTTCGCAACGACCTATACCAGGCAAAAGCGCCTATATATATGCACAAAGTGGGGTACCTTGTTCCAAAAGCGGTTCAAGTGTATGACAGCTTACAAAGTTGCAACAAGGGGGTAGCAGCAATACCCTCCGACAATCAGAAAATCGTCAAAACCATCACAGAACTTCAGAAATCGGCCCTGAGAACTCGTCCACCTATCACAGATCTACGAAACACTACTGTCGAGGCTGCTGGCGCCCATAAATCTCAAAATTCGTAGTCTCCGACAAAAAACATTTTTTTATTTTTCACACATCAACCCTTGTTTTCGTAGACAGTGATACAAGGATAAGTAAATCGTTAATTTGTAAAATATACAAAGAAAACAAAGTTTTCCGTTCAAACCAAGATTTCGACATAATCTGGAGTACGATGATGAAGATAAGCGCTTATAATTTTGTATGTTAATGGGAAAAAAAATTGCAGAAAGCCGTTTTTTTCATCGACATATCATTTTCTCTGATGAAGCAACTTTTATCACCAATGGTGTTGTGTCTAATCAGAATTGCCACTACTGGAGCGATGGATAGATACCCAAATTTTAGAATTGTTATCGGTAGTCCATATTCTAAAAGAGTTAATGTTTGGTGTACAATATCCTACAATGGTATAATCGGACCATACTTCATTGATGGAAAATAAAATTTAAATAAATAAATATTTAAATCTACTGGAAACATTTTTTCGCTAATATTTACATACCTTGCCACTGGACGAAAGAGCATGTTTGTAGTTTCAGCAAGATGGTTGTTCAGCCCACAACATACAAATAGTAAGAAATTGGCTGAGTAATAATTTTCAAGAAAAGTGTATTGGAAGATTTAGATCCTTTACATATCAGATCACCTGATTTGACTATTTGCGATTTTTATTTATGGGGTTATCTGAAGCAAATTGTTTATTTCCATGATTTAATAGCGGATGTAAATGTATTTAAAGAGAGAATTACAAATGCTATAAAGTCAATTAACCTTCAAACCATTCAAAATAGCTACAAAGGATTTAAGAACAGAGTTGAGATGTGTGCTGAAAATGGAGGAGCATGGGTAGAATAAATAAATTTTAATTGTCATTACATTTATATTAAAGAAAAATTAAAATTTTATAAATAAAAAAATGTACTTAATTTTGTAATGTGGTACGTCATATTTTTTAATTCTGAGTAAGTTTTTCTAATAAAGTTTTTCAATATTTTTTTGTAATCCAAAAAAAATTTTACACATATAAAACCGCTTTTCCGTGGACACATTGTATATTAATATGTTTGTTGTATCAGTGTTTTAATTAGAAAGCCAACGATAATATACCAAGAGCTGCTGAACTTTTCCAATGAGTGTCTGAGAACATCCTTCAATTTTTATGGTGGATAGTTCTGCTTAAGGAAACAATACTACGCTGGTCCGAATCATGGCAGTGGTGGCGCGTTTTGGCATGAAAACAATTTTTTACAAATCAATATTTTTGGTGTCTAAAAACCACTTTTACAAACACCAACATATCTTTTTTTATTTGTGACAGTGGATCAACAAAATCTTAGGCGTTTACAAGAAGGGTTCCATTCTTCATTTTCTTCCCAATTTTCATGGCATTTAGTGCTGTTATCCTCTAGCATATCGCATGCATCGTCCGTTCTCGGGGAATGAACGTTAATACTGAAATAATCTGTAAGAAATTTATGTAACTAATGTCTAAATCGTGGTACGTCAGGTTCATCCTCTGTCGTACAATTTTGACATTCGATACCTTTACAGTTTTTACATAAAACACTTCATGCTACACCTAACTTTACGCAACTGCACCGCTTGGTACATTCGCTTTTACAAGCACAGTTGTAATCCTTGAAGAAAAGTCCGGAACCAATGTCATTTGCTCGCTCGTTTCTAAAAATTTCGGTTCCAAATGCCCGTTTCGTAATATCCATCCCCATTCAGTAGGATTAAGTTAATTTGCTAGCCATGCTTGGCATTGAAAATACACTCTTAAATCGTGTTCTCGAACCGCCTCTTAAGTTGGGAGTAGCATGTTGACATTCAAATTTTTCTTTCGTGACTGTAATTATTGCAATCGGATGGAGTTAAACTCATCGATGGGGGGATTTTTCTTTAAATATACTCTACTTACTAATTTTGAAGCTAATTTACATAGGTTACATGGGGAAGCTCGGGATTCATTTAATTATAGATCGAAAAAAATTTCCACACCCTTAAAGGGTGAAACCAACCTCAGTGGTTGGTTATACAACCCTGGTCAATCACCACGTTCCTCAAATAGACGCCTGCTCCAAGATACTCCCCTCCAAAAAAAATCTACCCATTTGAAGGATGAAAACAATCCCCCAGGAGTGGTTGTACAACCCTGATCTCCTACCACCTTATTCAAAAAAATACCTCCTGTAAAATATCAATTTTTTTTTCTCACAAAAAAAATATCCCCTACAGAGGTGAAAGTCTGGGTTAGGGGTGGCTGAGGTCAAATCCCTCGAGGAATCTTCCGTTCTACTCGAGGGAACAACAATTAGTCGAAAAACTGGGGAAAGTAAACGAGTTCACGGAAAAGGAGACTTTGGGGGTGTTTTTTTTGCCAATTTGAGGGGTTGCCGAGGTGGAAAAATTGGTTTGACCCGAAGATCGATTCATCACCCTCAAAAACAGGGGAGGGACAGTGTCTAGTCTAAGGCGCAAACATTTGATGGTTCGTCCGACTGCTTCAATGGACTATTACTAATTAAATGGATTGCATCCTCAATAATAAAAACTAATTTGTTATTACAAAAATAATATCTTTAAAAAACTTATAAGCATTAACTATGTACTAACTTATGTGGTATCAAATTTTATTTGTTGAGGAGCAGTGTATATTATTTCCTCGCGAGATTCGTCTAATAAAAAAGTTCTATTTAAATTTGTAGTACAATTTTAATTCTCAGTTTCTACCTTCTCATTATTAGAACTTTCAGAGCTATGTTCTGGACAACTTTAATCAAATGTCTGTTTCTTATTAATGAAGAACCATCATCGCCTATAATTTTATGGGAACAATCTCTACATTTTTCAGATATTGTACCAAAAGACCAGTTTGAGCCTAATTCTTCTTGATAAACTTTTTCAACTGTTTGGATATATTATAATATAATGACCTCCTTTCTGTTGTTTACTTTGTATATTTTTGTTAAAATGCTTAAAATTAATGTAAGTTATAGTTGAATTTCAGAAATTGATAACAAACTTCTTGATCTCCTAGGCATTATAACTTAAGCAGGAGAAATGTTATATCGGTAGGTGCATTTCTGTAATTGAAAAATATTAAATTCGTATATATTTTGTCCTCGAGTACTTTTGTGAAGAAGTTTAATATGTTATACTACGCTCTACCATATTTTTGAAAATGGGATATCTAGATTTAATATGGCCAATAAACTACTCTTTAGTAAATTTATCAAACTCAGTTGAGGTATATTGAAAACCCAAATGCAAATAAACAGAAATACCCAAACGTGAGAAAATTGACTTTGAATGATTTATCTCGAAATTTTTCGTTATTTATAATGAATATTTGATTTTATGGCGGAGGCGCGGGTCACAACAACCGCCAAATCTTTCATTTTTATGAGTTTCACTTCTTTGTCTTAGTTGTGAAAGTACAACATATTTTTTAATACAATCTCTCATATGTAGCTACTCAGGCGAAATAAGCTCTAGACTACAAGTGCCATTCGTATGGATAAGTCGAGGCTTCAGATAGTTCATAGATTCTATTCTGAAGTTCAAACAAATTAAGTGTTAGTCCACTTTGCACGTAAAACAGTGATGAGAAATGAATCCGTTAAGTGCAAATCTCGCTTTTCGACAAAAAATCCAGAAATGAGTTAAATACACCATTGCATTGGTTTTTTTATAATCTATCGTTTAAAGAATTGTGGATGGTTCAAATATCTCTTTATAAAGTTGAAAATTCTATCTAAAATATACATTTCGTTGCAAAACTCGCTTTACGAAGAACAAATTTAGATGCAAAACTCTGTTTCTGCATGCTGGCCAATGGCGACGTTTTATGCAAGTCACGCGTATTAGTCATGTGTTCAATACTAACAAAACCGTATTATTTTTGTCATAACTGTGTTTGTTCTTGGTTAGTTATATTAAAAAAAAATTAATTTGTTAAGTCTACCGAATATGACGAATTTATTAGGGCTCATTCGACTGTGCGCAAGATTGGTATAGATTGGAAAATATTTGACTGGAAAAAGGAATCAGAAAATAACACTAAACCTCCAGTTGCATGGCACTTTCAATTTAACAAATCGAAAAAATTTATTTTTACCAGAGGAAAGACCGACGTACTGATACGCGGGGAACCCAATTATAATATTGATGTGGGTGAGGCGAAGACAATTTTCAAGCTGAAAATATTGATCCAACTAGTTCGCTTATTGGTCGTCAACTAAAAGGTAACAAATCGAGTATAATATCTCTCCTACAGAAACATTATGGAGAAGATTGGCGACAAAATGTAGAACTAAATTTTTTTAATGACATTTTTAATAACACTGAATCAAATAACGAAAACCAAGAGGAAGTTGAAGAACAATGCACTAACTCGTGTGATGCTGAATTTTCAATATAATTATTATTTTAATGTTTCTATTATTATTATTAGCAATACAAAATAACTTATTTTATAATTTGTTATTTTATCCCGCGATACTCTCTTTTTGTGTGCATACGATAGTTCAAAACTCACATTCTCGTTTATCTAAAATTAAAACTAAACTATAATAAATTGAATTAAAATTATTTTAAGATTATTAAGTTTAACTATGATAAAATAGACAGAAAAATATATTGAATCAATTGGTCCAATATATAGGCAAAAATATGTTTTTCCTATTTATCTCAAAAGTAGCCTACACGAATATAGAGTCTTGCACCTAATGGACTCAAATATGTATGACACTACGAAGTTTCACGAAGTAGGCATATCCTCATATAAAATTTAAATAAACAGTCGGTAATGCTCTGAATACAAATTTGCTCCATTAAGATTTTAGTTTTAGATTAAGCTTACAATATGAAAGCTGGGAGAAAAGTTGGATATTATATAAATCTCCCTCTCGGCAAATTTAAAATGTTCTATAACTCTAAAAATTTGTTCATTTGTGAATTTATCGTTGGTATATGGCAGATAAAGCCAAGTTAAGAGGTCAGCAAAGCATGCTTCAGAGGATTTCGTCCTAGAAACAATAGAGTTTGCTACCCTTTGATCCGGTGAAGTATATATACGCTTCTATAAATATAGTTGGTTGATTACCTATATGTGTAGTAATTCATGAAAAGTTGCACATTTTTCACATGAGTTATATATTTTATGCTTACATATGTACCAATAGAAAACTTTCACATTTTGAAGTGGTCATGTAAGGCCGTCGTATTAATTACTAAGATTATTAAAAACTTCTGCTATACAAAGACGATGCAATATAATATAAAACTTAATGTTGATATATTAACTATAACGTAGAGTTACTAAATGTAGATATATGCATAAAACATACTTACAGAATTACAACATTGTACGATCTACCTACGTATCGCAACTATATATTGCATCCTCGATGAGTTATCGAACTATATCGGCCTCATTTGATTTTTATATCTCGTATTGTAATATATCTTACGATACTCACATCGCAAATAACTATGAAATATAAAAACATGAAACAATTTATTGAGAGGTCAGAGTACACTCTAAGGAAAAATACGACAACTACACTGGACCGAGCAACCGAGGGATGAAGGGAAAACAAAAATGAACAGAATTATTATAAGAAATGCACCCCTGGCCCTTGGACAAGCCACCATCAAAGCATCAAGTGCTGGATATAATAGCTCAAACTAGAAACGACAATGCGCCTGGAATAGACAAAATAAAATATAATTAACGCACTACTGACCGGGAAGGTTAAAGGAGTAAATTTTAGATATGATTATAGAGAATAATTTTCTGTATACTAAACGCCCAATTCATGTTCAAACAGCTACATAGGGGGCGAGCGTAGGTGCGTCTTTACTATGTACATACTTCGGTATGCGATGTAAAGCAACGACAGGCGCAGTTAGTACTTGGATGGGTGACCATTCCAACGGAAACCGCGTCCTCGCCTCACACATCTTCCAGCGGCTTGTATATCAGTGTATGCGCGGAAGCTATACAACATTAGGCGAGGGTTGTATAGGAGATATACCATCCTTCGGAGGCGATGTAAAGCCGTCGGCCCCTTGTCTATTAAATGTTAGGCAAGTAAAAGATCCCTACTCTTCTTAAGGGAAGAGGTTCGGCAAAATTCCTGGTTGGGGGTAGCTCGTCTACGGGCGTCGGTGTTAGGCCTCAGTAGCGGAAATAGGCCGACGTTAAATAAATGTAAAAGAAAAAAAAAACAGCTACATATAGACCACCAGACTATCAAACAGCTATAATCGAAATCATTGAAAACATCTATCACACTAGTGTATGCTGATGATCCAATCGCCACGGAAAAGGAACGAGATTTATCAACGTCCTAGAAAAGATGAAACCGTATCTGGATATATTTGGAATGAAAATAAACTGCAAGAGCTTAATAATGATGCGACAATGACGAAAAAATCGAAAAGCCTGGGAATATATGTGATAAACCAACTGATACGGAGAGAAAATGTAAAGGAACATATTAAAATAAAATAGTGTGATGCGCTCACCTAGCCATGTTAGGCACTTTTCGACCTACCACAAATATTTTTTCCCGGTAACCTGGCAATAAACAAATATAGAATAATAATTTTTAATTTGATGTATTAAAGAGAATAACAACCAGAATTTTATATATTGATTATGCTAGATTGAATAAATGACTTATTTTCTGGCTCATTTACTTATTTTATGTGTCAAGCATCATACATATAGTCTAGTATACTTTAACTTGGCGTGTGTATGTTTGAGTTAATATTTCCGTACGTTTCATTTTCTCTTGTACACAAAGATCCAGAAATATTGTCCACGTAGACAATGTTTCTGGACTATTGCTTTAACTTTGTGTACAATATGGGAGAAAATGAAATCGTACGGAAATATTAACTCATACATACACACGCCAAGTTAAAGTATACTAGACTATAGCACCAACATCAAGAATGAATTTTACAGATACAGAAAAACCATTAGGTGAAGTTTCCGAAGATTCATCACAAGATGAGTCTGATGTGCAATAACTCATTTGTTAACACAGCACTTTCGACGAATAAAAGTAATTTGTCTACCATATTTCTTTTTCATTTTACAGCAAGTTCTCATCATCTAATTCGATTACTTCAAATTTCCATACTTTTACAATAGACTTAATCCTAATAAATTCAAATATATAAAAAATAGCTAAGTATGAAGTTGATTTGCACAAGAAAATAGTCATAATTCCTTAAATATTTCTATAAAATGCGTTTCCTTAGAAGCCACCCTTAAACTGGTTATATTTATTTTACAATTTTTTACATCCAAAGGTATAAATAATATAGCTATAAAATAGGTTCACAAAGTTGCATAGGTTTTTAAACCATATCTTTTTGGTCCTCAAATACACCCCCTTAATGTTTTAAAAACTTTTGACATATTCACAACCTAGGCTAAGAATGTTATCTTAGAAGTCCTTGAAGATAGCCAAGTGTTTGTCCTGATCGTATGCACCTCGACATCGCATTTTTTATAGTCAAATTGTCGACCATTGCATTACCTTCTGTGCGAGAGTGGCTAGGTATTCAGATCAGAGTAAATTTTTATCTTTACCCAATCTTGTTGAAATCTCCTGGCAGTGGCAAACCGTTTTAGAATCACCGAAATATGTCCAAGAGTTAGTTATAAGCTGCTTCTCAGAAGGTATGTATCGATCTGTACTGGCATAGTCCAATAACAGAAAACTATTTAAATAAAACGCATAATTCATATGTTATTTTGAAAAACTTAAACACTGACTTCTTTATGATTTTCTTTAATTTGACACTAATTTTCGTATTTTTAAAAATATTTATATACTAATGGTAATACATTTCAGATAGTTCAAATGCTGAAATGTGTTAAATGTTATGAAAATTAATCGTAGAGTAATTCTGTACCTCAGAAGCAGTTGGACGGAAGTCCACTTTTTTGAGAATTCCAGTTTCTCTCAGATTTGAACTTAGACATGTGTTGTTTATTCATGGCATAAGGGCTCAACTCCATATCGTATTGTTATGAAGAAATAATGAAAAAATAAAGGGTGCAAGTGTTTTAGTGGTACAGTGCCTGCAGTCCCCGTTCCGCTTATATTCTACTATACTAAACACTTTTATTCCCACAGACATAAAGGCTCAAGAGGAATTACCGCCTTTCTGTTGTTAAAAAAGTAACGATCTGGTCTGATAATTGTGGTGGATAGAATAAGAACAGAATGGTCATATCAGCTTACATGTGGCTGTTAAAGAAATTTCCTTCGTTACAAATAATCAGTCATAAATATTTATTAAAAGGACATACGCACATGGAAGCGGATACTGTGCATGCAATTATAGAGAGAGAAAAGAAAATATTAAAAACTTTAGAAATTGCTATTCCAAGAGATTGCGCTCAGTTTGTAAGTATCCATGGTGATAAAAGACCTTTTACTATTTATTCTATGAAATTAGAAGACTTTAAAGATCCAGCCAATATGTTCAAGGGCAAAGAGGCGTTTTAGCTTCTGAAAAAATTCACTGGATAGTTTAATGCGCGAAGTCAGGTTATAGTTATTTAGAAAAATCTTTTTTACTAGGTTTCCGGTCTAAGAAGCACTTTCAGGGTCCCGATTATAAAAATTCCCGACATGAAAGATGAAGTGGACGTGGAACTAAACAGTCGGTAACTATTCTCTTTATTTCGTTGAACCGAAAGAATATTAGTATACTTCTTAAAGCAGACAGTACGCGAACTTTTATAATATTAATTTAAAAAATTCACACAAATCAATTTCACTTGTACTTGTAGAAGAAACTTGTAGAACGATTTAAATACGCGAGGAAACCACTGGAAAACTGCTTGGCTTTGGGCTTGTGGAACTCGGCTTTTTATATGCTACAACTGTTGTGTTTTTCGTGCCCGTGAGTCAAGCACGAACGTTTTTACCCCGTTCTTAGAGCTGGAAATGGTACCGTCTAGTCTGGATCGACACGATTGCTCAATATTGCAGAACATTACGCAATAGTTTTGCAAAAGTTTGAATTTCGGAAATAAAAATAATATAGAAAAATCGGCAGTGAAAAGGAGAAAAGTTCGATATAAAATGAAGGTTGAATCAATTCGGGTTTAGAAGTTATTAAGGCTTTATTGTCTGGAAATTTAATGGTTTCGAAATGACCCCGTAAAGTCGTCACGAAGGTCCGACGTCTTACGGTTGCAAAGCTATGAGAATGTTCCCGATAGATGCGAGATTAATGTAAAGATATGGGAATGTTCCCGATAGGTGCGAGGTGAATGGAACGGAAATAAGTTTTGATGTCGGTTGCAAGGGGAATCCCGATATTGTATGTGGTATTACGAGGGGCGATCAATAAGTAGTGAAAATTGAAAAAGAAAACGGGTTGTAGAGAATTAACGAAACGAAATAGAATGTTGTGACTAGATGTAGGGAAAGTAGTTGTGATATATTTTAATACTATTTGGGGCTGATATTTTTAAGGTGGTTTTTTTGAACAGGTTCGAATCCTAAAATGGTGAATTTGAATGTTTGGAGGAATTTGGCGGTGAATGTGTGTTATTTGGGAATTATAGAATGGGCGAGAAGTTTTTCAGAATTATTTTTGAAAAACTGCATTTTTTTATTAATTTAAGTATTTTCATTACTTTTTTTTATAGTTTGGCATGGTGCACATAAAGTTTAATTTATTTGTGGATTTTTGAAACTTTTTACATTTTTTATAGTACCGATATAGGAAAGGTACTATAACACTTGAAATGGTCACCCATCCAAGTAACCGCATCTGACGTTGCTTTACAGCGCATATTGAAATATGTACATTGTAAAGACGCACCTATCCTCGCCCCCTAAGCAACTCTAATCTGCAACGAGTTTATTTAAATTTTCACATCCTTTATTTTACGTTTAACATATCAATTCAAATAAATCGTTTCAATTATATTCCATAACCATTTCTGTGCTAAAATTTTAGGGAGGTTCGAAATACGTTTCGACTTTAATAAAATTTAGTTGGTTAGGAAGAATGATTTAGAGAACAATAACAAAAAGAAACAAACATAAACGAAGAGGGTGTGTAACGTTTCAATTTTGTTTAATTTAGTTAATTTTAATATAACCCCTTGTATATGCCGCTCCTTGGATTTATATGTTAATTTTATAGAGTTAGAGCGCCTAAAAGTATGCAACCAGCGGTGCGCTACGGAATCGTATATTTGGAAAATCAGGAAATAATCACCTTAAAATTTCGTATTGGTCATTTTAAATCCTTTCAATTTTATACATCAAGCTTGTCTTAATATAAGGAATATCCGTAAAAATAAGCATCATATTATATATAATTAATAGGTATTGCCATTATATTTCTGCCATTATCATGTATAGTTTTTCGTATTTTATCGCGAAGTTTTTGTGAGCGAAGGATAAAAACAGGCGTTCGAATTAGTTACCACGTATTTCTGGTGTGTTAATGAGTGCAATCCACATTTTTCTATATGTTTAACACTTTGAGGTGTTCATTTTGGATATAATTAGAAAGATTGTGTTTATATTGTGGCCGTGTGCTTATGTAAGTTTTTGGACGGCGCACAATATCGGCTGTATTGCTGGATTTGAGGGCATTTGTTACCCCTAATTAACACGTGGTAATCAACCAAGCTCTTACCTATAGCTTTGGTTACTTCAAGCCACCCTCCATCTACGTAAGTTATTACATTTTTCTTCTTTTAAATGACTGGTTAATGGTAATTTCGTGAATCCTTGTTATAGGGCTTTTCTTCTTTTCCCTGGCTTCTTTCACTTTTTGGTGCAGTAATTTTGGTTTCTAATTTGGGATATTTCTGATATCAAGCTACCGTTAGAAGACCTATTGAAGTTCCTGCGTTCCAGTTCGTTATTTTGGAATTTCTGAAATAGACGCAGTATACCGGCTGTCCTGGACGATCGACCATTGGAGCCGCCATTTGCAGTAATCTCGTGCGAGGACGACATTAAGCAGATAAGCTGTATTTCTTTGAATTTTCTGTATTTTCTATATACTATTTTAATATTTTGCATTTATTCCTATTCATTTGTGTACCAAATAATCTATTACATATTAGTAGTGCATTTTTGTCTGCTACTAATTGAATGGCCGTCTTTTAGGCCCTTGCGCTAAATTTCAGTGATTAATTCATTTGTCTTGACAAAATCTTGACCTGTATTAATATATTTATTTAATTTTTTTTTGGTATTTACTATAATTTTGCAGATATAATTATTACGTCATTTTTTTTTAAATAAATTATATTGTGCGCCAACCGTGATCACGTGCGGACATTTAATCATTGGTTTACCACTATATATATTTTTTTTATATATCTATATATATTTCAACCTAAACATTCACGAGCGGGCATTCATTATTATTAGCTTACAACTTTATGTTTTTTTTATATATATTTCAGAATGGTAGAAAATTAAAGTAGATTTTATATACTTTGGGAATCATTTATTGTTGTAGAATATGCGTTCAAAATATATTCAGTAGAGAAAATTAAGGCAATTGACACCTGATATCGATTTCGTGGTCCAATTATATATATTTCTATTTGGGGTGCTTGAAGTTTTGTAACCGAACTTTAAGCCACTACTTGGAAACGTAGGGCAATTTAGGTTACTGGCGCCCTGAGCTGCTCAGTTGTATATTGAGTAGTTCTAAATAACCGCACGGCCAGCTCCGGCTGTAAGCTAGCCAACGTTTCTCTCAAGAACTTGGACACACCACCATCGAGAGTTAGGTTAGGACCTAATATCTCTCTATAAAATTTTAGTAAGGTGACAGGTGACAGAAAAGAGTTAGAACGTAGCGCAGGAGAGGAAGGATGGCTAGAGAGGCTGCTGCTCCAGGACTAGCAGCTTCGAAATTACCGGAAGTTGGACCTGGGAGCCAGACGTGACCACCAAAATGCATCACATGGACAGCAAAAACCCTTTAAACCTCCGATGTCAAATTTCAGTCTGAATTTATTAGAAAGCATGACCGCTCCGATCGCCCCCATCTATCACCCCTGCTTCTCCCAGTCCTTCTTCACATATCGGTAAACAGCAAACAAGCTAGTGAGAGACGTAGCGACACAGCGGTATCACGGTCTATGAGATCCGCGGATTCACGAACCGACGATGTGATCTATGTATAGAAGTGGCCAATATTTTGAACTACCACTTAAAATTCAAATAATTTACACTACTCCACAACAACTCATTTTTGGCTATCAATATGTTAACAAAAATTGCTTATTTAAATGTTCTCCATAACCCCTACAAATTTGTCAGTAATTTTTGGGGTATTATGTATAATATTTTGCAGACCCAAATTATTTTCTGCTAATAAATCATTAAATTGCTTTTCATTTTACTCTATCAATAAATACTTATTACTTCAGTATTAAATCCTTAAGTTAATATTTAGGCGTAATATATATCCCATGGGATATCTGATTTAATTTTTGAATAGCCTCCAGTACTTCCGATAAACGTAGGAATACGCAGTTAAGTTTTAACATTAAATGAGTCATTATTCTAATATTAATTTCCTGGGAATCTCTAATTTATTTCACTTTGAACGTAGTTTAGTAACTCTAAAGAAAAATTAACCCTCTTAGTTATAGCTGTTCAAATTGCGTACTTACAAATTTATGTATGGATACATAATCTGTTGTAAACGAGGGTTAAATATTTCCAATTCGTCAAGGATTAAAAACAAAATTATATGATCATGTAATTACTAGACTTTTCTTAGATGTTTGGTTTAATATATAATTTAATTTATACCATAATTATTAAGATGGCGTAAAATAATTTTTGCTACAGAATTTGCTGTTTTGCTTTTCTTAGTTCAGGAATAGACTGTTGTGGGTTTAATTGAAGAATAGTAAAACAAAGAAAGACAAATAGTAAAGAATTTGGAAGAAAGAAATAGAAAATAGACTTTTTTTAAAGATTTTGACAAGTAGGAGAAAGAAGTATAATTATAGTTTATTTTAAGGTCAAGAAAACGATTTCTGGTGGAAACGGAATATCATTTGAAATGTGAAGGAGCTTAAGAGATAGTAACTAGATATCGCAAATAAGTGACATTGTGCGGCTGGAAGTAATATTGAGCTATGTAGACTTAAACAGTTGTAACAAACTCTATATAAATTTTATGTCCACCATTTTATAGTTTGGAAATAATTAAAAATATTTTATTTTACAAAAGTTTGATAATTAATTTCATTTTAATAAAAAAAAATTATTTTAAACTTAAAAATTATTTAATTTTAAAATCTTGTACATTTTATTTAGCTAGATCGGGATTTTTTTCCTTTCATTGTATGAAATATTTGTTCTTGCAATACATTGTTTAGTTGATTTGAATTTGGTTTATCGTTGTGTGTTTCTAAAAATGTGTTTCTTTTCATTGATACCGAACTTTCGACCTTGAGAATTAAATTTAGAAATTATATTGTGTGATATTTTAGTGTCCTTCAGGCGGGACATCATAACAATATACATATGTAAGTGCCTTTAAAAAAATATATTACTCTAAATGCGGTAGATTGTAAAAGCAATAGAAAATCAGAGGGATTATATTACAACAAATACAGTTACCCGATCTGGAACGAATGATACTTGAGTCGCTTAGATGCAAAACCGGGTAAATCAGTTTTTAACAGAATTTGAAATATTGGCGCCATCTTGTAGATAATAGAATAATTAATCATTCTGGAAATAAACTGAGGCGCAAAATGCAACATATCATCCCTCTCTAATATTACATTGAAGTTGACTTATAACTGCAAAACCGGCTAAATCCAGTCTGCCTGTCACTGCAAAAGTGGGTAAATCCGAAAACCATTTTTTAATAGCAAAGTCGCCTAAATCACCATACATAATATTAAAAGATATTGAAGTATTGCAGCAAAACTGGGTTAATCCATTGGTGCTTTGTTTATAACGTTGTTTGTTCTTCACTATTCAAGATTTCCAATTACTAGTACGTGGTTGTGTGGAGTTTTGTGTGCAATTTTCACAAAATATTACAAAATGAACCACTCTTCGTCAGTTAATTGAACTTCATTTAATTCATTATTTTTTTGTTTTTTATATTATTTTATGTTTTGTTATAATTTATTACAGACTCAAACATTTATATTTTTGTTATTATCAAAATAAAGGAGTACCTAATTCTCTATCATTGACTTGCTTCTTATTAAGAGTTTTAAATTTTGAAAGCAGAACCGGTTATATTCATATTTGAGAAACAAAACCGGTTATATCCAAAAGAAAAATAAAAAAATCGTCAAAACCTGTAACCCAAACTTGTCAAGATTTATAGAAAATCGTAACACAACCTCCTTCTAATGACACGTGCAGATTTTTTATTAAAATATTGCTTACTTTTTTAAACCTGGGTTTTTGTTAATTTTCTCAAAATTATAGAAAGTAGATGTAGTCGGTTTTGTATCTAGGCAACCCACTTTATGTCGATAGTCCCGCAATTCAGTCCAGGTACAGTAGAAGACGCCTTAAATTTTTAAATGGAAATGTTAGTTGGATTTAGTAATATCTAACTGGCGTGCGTAGACTTAGTAATAAATAAAAATTACAGGTGTTTATTAAATTTTTGTCATAAACTGGTAATATCAAGGAAAAATAAAACTATGGACTTTATAAAAGTTATTATTCAAACTGGAAATAATCCTAAAAGTAATAAAAAACTTAATTTGCAACTGTATCAATAAAAAAACACTGACGTAAATTAACATGCACGTGCTTTATTAACCGTTGATGATGTGTGACCTGGCGGTAAAGACAGCTACGTTGTGTTGAAAATTTCTTCGTACTATATGAACCATAACTAAAATTTTTCAAAAAATTTAACAAGTAATCACATATAATTGTTTTAACGGTCGGGTATAGAAAGCACGAGGCAGCCATGTCTTTCAATAGTTTAATCAAATATGGCCTACTTCTGGAAAATTTCAACTGACAAGAAGACAAACTCTCTAATAGAAGTGAGGTGACTCATCTTCATGTGAGGTGACTAAATTGCTTAAAACTGATTAAGGAATTACTTTGAAGGATTGACGAAAATAGATAGGTAACATCAGATGGAATGAACATACACTTATATTCATTATTTTTTAAGACAAGCAACAGCTACTCTCCGTGTTATGTGCTCCGCCGAGCGCTGAGTTACAAGTTGCAAGCCTGGCGCGTTAAGTGTAATCATTGTATATTACCAACAAAACTCTAATGCTTCGATTGCAACAAACATTAGCAGAAAGACTGATCCTACTTAAAGGAGCATCGTGCCACACGCTCCACACCACTTGCAGATTGCAATTTCGAGCTGTTTCTCTCGCGTCAGTGCAAGGTAGGGATGTGACGACCGACACGAGGATCCTTGGACTATTGGGTACATCTCAGTATCCATAGGATAGCGATATGCAAAACAATCAGCAGGCGCCATCTAGCGGTCCAGTGTCTGTTGCAATCGAAAAAATAAATAGCCTAACTGGGCTTAGCATAGTTCAAATGTGCTTTTAGAGGGCAGGTTATTTATTTTTCGCGATATATCGCGACAGACACTGGGCCGCTAGATGGCGCCTGCTGATTGTTTTCATGTCGCTATCTTATGGATACTGAGATGTACCAAATAGTCCAAGGATCCTCGTGTCGGTCGTCACAGCCTACCTTGCACTAACGAGAGCCAACAGCTCGAAACTGCAGTCTGCAAGTGGTGTGAGACGACCGGCACGATAGCTCCTTTAAGTAAGATCAGTCTTTCGGCTGGTGTTTGTTGCAATCGAAGAATAACATACAATTATTACATTTAACGCGCCAGGCTTGTAACTTGTAACTCAGCGCTCGGCGGGGCACATATCCCGGAGAATAGCTGTTGGTTGCAGTCTGGTTACGTTGCTTATAGTAAAATAAGGATTTTATAGAGGAGTTTGCGACTAAAAATATTATGTTTTAATATTCTGCCCTCTAAAAGTACATTTGAACTATGCCAATATTATTGATACCGATTAACTTTTTTGGACCATTGGCGTACTGTAAAATTTTTGTAAAGGGTCGAAATATTTTATTTAATTTTTGCGGTGACACTAATACTGGAACTCATGAATGATACGTTTAATTCTTAGCATACTCCTTCGCGTGATATAAGGACTCTTTTTGTTTTTGTGAGGTTATGTTAGCAACTTTGTTGATGTTGGTTAAGCTGATTTTTTAGCAGATAGGCGACACAATCTAGGCTACTCATCGGTTTCTTGGCTTTTGTGGGCGAAAGTGAGAGATGAAAAAATCCAAGATAGTAATATCTGGTGATCGAGCTGGCCATAGAATGGGTCCATAGGTGCCTATCCAGCTGTCTGACTTAACTTGATTTAAATAATTTGTACATATTACAGCAGTATCAGGTGGAGCCCCATCTTGTTGAAAATATGAATGATTTAATCTTCTTGCCACTGTTGATTCATAAAAAATCTTGAAATTCGTTCTGCAGGAAATTAAGGTATCTACGAGCGGTTAATTTGCCATCATAAAAATAAGGTCCAATTACTTTACTCCCTAAAAGACCCACCCAAATATTCGTAGAAAATGTTTCTTGGAAAGCAGTCTCTCTGCACCAATGTGTATTTTCTCGTGTCCACTTATAATGCATATTTCTATTGAAAAATCCATTACTAGAAAAATTTGATTTGTCCGACCAAAGAATTTTCCTACACATCAGCGGGTCATTCCCTTTTTTATTTAACAACCATCTACAAAATCTTACCCTCCTCGGCTTAACTCTCTCATTTAAATCGCGATTGCCACCTCGCTCCTTAATCAACACGGCTATCGGCCAGACGGAAAAAATAATTGCGCCAGTCAACATTAACTGGCAAAAACTTATAACTGATTTTAGCTTACAAACTTTTAGATTCCCAATGTTTCTTCATGATATGCAAATAAGTAAGTAAAAAAAAAATTTTAAACTTACTTTTCTATAAAAATTAGGCCTTTTTTCAAATTAAATTCGCAC
This sequence comes from Leptura quadrifasciata, assembly GCA_963675555.1. Taxonomy (NCBI): domain Eukaryota; kingdom Metazoa; phylum Arthropoda; class Insecta; order Coleoptera; family Cerambycidae; genus Leptura; species Leptura quadrifasciata. The sequence goes on from OY776674.1 coordinate 141,569,566, forward strand.
ACAATCAAAAAATAAATATTTCGTTCCAAAAAAATTAGAGTTTATTTGAGACATAAAAGTGTCCATTTTCACAAAATTTCATTAAAATCGAATAATTTTTGTGGGAGATAAAAATAAAACATGAAAAAAGTGATTTTTGAGGTTTCTTTCAATAGTTTTGAGGTTATGTTGAAAAATAAGAGAAAGAATATAAGAATAAAAGTTGTAGATCTTTCAATTATCTATATTTTTGAACAAAAATTATTGGCACTGGACTAAACGGGTTCGGCCGAATGAAGTATCCATTTTCAAAGCGAATTTATGTCATAATATAATGAGATATAAATTCAAATCAAGTCTCCATTCTTTCGCGATAAATGGAAATTTAAGACAGTTGTCAAAGCGTTTGGAGAAATGCCAGTTTAACTATGAATATGGGAGCGTTGGTCAAATATTCAACGTTCTTTTGAAGTTGAAGCTTATTTAAAAAATAACTATTCTATTGTAATCATCCAGCGTTTATTTCGTAATCACTTTCATTTAAATTCACGCGATCCAGTTCCTAGTCGAATAATAATTAAAAAGTGGGACACAAGTTCCGCATTACTGCTTCATGTGCAAGAGAAAAACCAAAAGGAAGAACTCATTATGTACACACACTTGAAAATGCTGAAAGGGTTAGAGCAGCTGTATTACGAAGTCTTGGACGATCTGCAAAACGACAAGCATTAGCACTCAATATTTCGAACCGTAGTTATCGCCGCATTCTGAAAGACTTACACTTCCATCCCAACAAAATTCAAATCGTACAAAAACTTCTACCTCAAGATTTTGGAACACGCGCTGATTGTTACGAACGTTTGGAAGGGCTATTTTCTGAAAACCCGAATATTGTTGATTGCTTGCTGATGTCAGATGATGCTCATTCTCATCTTTCTGGATATGTTATCAAACCGAACTTTCGTTACTGCCGGAAAATCCTCTGCAATTGCACAAAGTATCGCTTCATAGCAAAAAACTTTCTGTGTGGTGTGCAGTATCCGCCTTTGGAATTTTTGGGCCGTTCTTTGAGAAAAATGACTCGACGGTTACTGATACATCATACATCACAACTTTGTCAACATGTATTGCGTAACTTTGAACAACAACTTCATATGTTGGCGTGGATATTCGAAGAACATGGTTTCAGCAGCACGGAGCCACTTATAGTACAGTCATTCAACGTTAAAAAGGGGCCAAATCTCCGAAATCTGAAGTACTGCTCCGATCTTCATGAAAATTTAGAATTAAGTTCATCTTACTTTCGTCTTCAAACCTGACTTGGTCGCAAAGTGTGCTTTTTTTTTTTAAGGGGTGAAAACTACCCTTTACTCCATTAAATTGAAAACTAATAAATTAACGCAGTGATGGGCTGTAATTATGTTCAAATATATTAAATATCAATTGTTTTTAATCATGGATCTAATATTTCAATATTTTACTATTTAACTACCCTTAAAAACAACCCCTCACACGAAAATTAATAAAAAAATGTGTTTAAAAAGCATGAAACCTTTTTATTTTGGATCGTAATAGGAGAATTTTTCCCTTTAAGTATAAGAAATCTGATACTTAATTTTTTTAATGATGCAACCCCCAAAGGCACCCCTAACAATAAAACTTAGGAAAAATTGAAAACTAATAGATCGAAGCAGTGATAGGTTATCATTATGTTCAAATATGTTAAATATTTGTTGTTTTTTATAATGTAACTAATATTTCGATATTTTAGTATGTAACTGCCCTTAAAAACTACCCCTCACACAATTATTAAAAAAACGGTTTAAAAAGCATAAAATCTTTTTATTTTGGATCTTGAATAGAAGAAATATATTCTTTAAGTGTATACGACCTGATACATCATTTTTCAATAAGATTCAACCTCTAAAAACCACCCCTTACAATAAAAATTAGGGAAAAAATCCTTTTGAAAGCTCCAAGTAGTGGAATGCGTAAAAAATGAAAATAAATTGCTGCTTATGAACTCAAGTAAAACGTAGACTCCGTCTCTGTATTAGTAAATTGCGTGACCAACAAACCTTCGAACAGCTAAAGCAAAAAGTTCAAGAGAATTTGAGTGCACTAGAAGAAACCAATTCTGTAGATGTCGCTGCTACCTGGACACAAATTAAAGACAGTTTAAAAAGTGCGAGTGAGGAAATTCTTGGCACTGCAGCAAGTAAAAAACAGGAGGACTGGTTCAATGATAATGAAGCTTTTATACAAGAACTTCTTGACCGCAAACTTATTGCCTTCCAAAACGCTATCAACCACCCCAACGACTTATCAAAAGCAGAAGTTTTTACCCAATCTAAGTATGAAACGCAACGCGAAATCAGAAGAATAAAGAACGAGTGGTGGGCAAGCAAGGCCAGAGAAATTCAAAGGTACGCCGATTCACACGACTACAGGAATTTCTTTCGAGGAGTAAAAGCAGTGTACGGCCCCAGTCGGAAAAATATGTGCCCTATTAAAGATTTAAATGGAAATCTCCTCAAAGAAGACCAGGAAATAAGAGCCCGATGGAAAGAACACTACTCTAACATTCTTAACCAGCAAAGTCAAACCGATCACGATATTATAAATCTTATTCCTCAATATGACACCTTCGAAGACTTAGATAAACCACTAACAACGGAAGAGATCTTAACCGCCATTGGGCAGCTAAAAAATAACAAATCTCCCGGCGCCGACTCACTCCCAGCTGAGATCTTTAAAGCAGTGTCGCCAGAGCTCATACCCTACCTCAAAAAACTGTTTGATGTCGTGTGGGAAAGTGGTCAAGCTCCGCAGGAGTTTCGTGATACACTTTTAATCAACCTCTTCAAAAACAAAGGGAGCGCTGCGGACTGTGGAAATTACAGGGGTATAGCTCTCCTGGCTGTTGGAGGGAAGATACTCACTAAAGCGATGGCAAATAGGCTAACACCTGTTATGGAAAAGTTACTTCCTGAAACACAGAGTGGCTTTAGACCAAACCGAGGCACATCGGATTTAATCTTCACACTTAAACAGCTTCAAGAAAAAGCACTCGAACATCAAGGAGAAATTCACATGGCCTTCATTGATTTAACCAAGGCGTTTGACTCGGTGGACAGGGAAGTGCTCTGGAAAATTATGTTCCGCTTAGGTATCCCTAGAAAATTTGTGGAAGTATGTCGCAGTCTACATACAAACAACAACGCCCAGGTTATGTATAATAATGAGGCAACCGAACCTTTCCAAACCCTCACTGGAGTTAGGCAGGGATGTGTCCTGGCACCCCTACTTTTTAATTTGTTTACCACTGCTCTAACAATTATTGTTGACATCAAACTGACAGTCAGAGGAATAGGTCTCAGATACCGTTTTGATGGCGGTCTCTTTAACATAGGGCGCTTTAGAGCTTTCACAAAGACACGCACACGATTCATTTGTGATCTCCAGTATGCGGATGACTGTGCACTTTTAGCCTCTATGCCGGAAGAGCTTCAAAAACTTGTGTATGCCCAGAGCTATGATTCCTTGGGACTTAAAATCAATATTGGAAAGACTAAGATTATGTCAACTCCTCATCAAGTGAACCAAATAGACATTACGCTTAACGGAAATTCTCTTGAAGTGGTGGATCAGTTCAATTACTTAGGCAACGTTGTTATTGACAAAGCAAACATGGACAGCGAGATTCGCAATAGAATTAACGCTGCATCTAGAGCACTCTGAGGACTTAGAGGGAGAGTATTTGACAGCCACGACCTTGCTTTGTCAACGAAAATGACTGTCTACAGAGCAGTTGTCATTCCAACATTGCTATATGGATGTGAAAGCTGGGTCACTTACTGTCGTCATGTGAAAGAATTAGAACGTTTTCAGCAAAGACACCTCAGAAGTATGATGAAAATCCGTTGGTTCCATCACATATCAAACGTGGAAGTACTCAGGAGAGCAAACAGCCTTCCAATTGAGGTGCTTATTTCAAGAGCACGCCTAAGATGGGCAGGTCACGTTCATCGTATGCATGATAACCGCCTTCCTAAATGTACACTTTATGGTGAATTGCTAAGCGGTAGAAGAAGGCGTGGCGGTCAACGAAAGAGGTTCAAAGACGCTCTCCATGAAAATCTAAAATCCTGCGGTATTGCAGACGAGCAATGGGAACAACTTGCAGCGGACAGAACCGAATGGCGAGGGGTTGTGGCCAGCTATCAAGGAAATGTTGCTGCAAGAAGGCCGAATCCAAGACCTAACCAGGTCTATGTTTGTCCTGACTGCGGTCGACATGTGCTCTCCCGAATTGGCCTCTATAGCCATAGTCGAGTACACCGTAGATGAATGGGAATTACAATAGACTACACCTTTTACTTGTTTTTTATTGTACACAATCTATCGACTGTAACATTTTTATACTCGGACTCGAGTAACGGCTAATAATAATAATAATAATAATGATATAATGAAATTTTTCTAAAATTTTCATCCCTTAAAAACATCCCTTTCAGGGAAATTAAACTCTTAAAACTTCACATTGTAATTATAATAAAAATATTTATTTTACAATATTAAGATGATTTTTAAAGTGAATATTAATAATTTAATTTTAATTTTCAAATTCATCCATTTCTTCACTATCAACTTCCTTTTTTTCTTGGTCGATTGGAGGACAATTTTGGCAACTATCACCTGAGCAAGTACCGCAAGTTTCATTGCAATATAACCCAAATTTGTGACACCCACAAGTAGAGCCACACCCTTTTTTGCAATTGCAAAATATCATTATTAAAAGTTCTTCTGGTGCAGGCATATCCTTCATTTTGCTAGGTACTAATGTACCATCGACTTTTGTCCATCCCCAATCAGTAAAATGAAGAGTTTTGTTTCCCAACCAGATTTGCATTTGTAAGTAAACCCTTTTGATATGCTCATCTAGAGCACTTAGGGGTACTCGGCTTCCTTTTAAGCTTTTTGCATTCACCCACACATCATTTTGTAGGGAATTTCATAAGCTATAAAGTCACGATGATTGCAATATTTCTACACCCTTTCGTTCAGAGAATTTTAAGGTTGAAAAGCTAGGTTGAAGGTTTCCTTCGCATAGAAATAAAAGCTTTAAATGCCCATATCTCGCTTAATTTTTAAGCTACATGAATTTAAAAAAAAGCAAAATTTTCAGTATGAAGAAAATTTTTGTTAAGAACACTTTTTTTCGTAAAACCATTATTTTTTGAGTTATTTTGAAAAACAACGAATTTTTTGAAAAATTGAAAAAAAAAATTTACTTAAAACAACTTTTTTCAAAATGTACATTCTCTAAACCATTCAAACTTTTGGAACGTGTTATTAGGACATAAATAAAGTTAATTTTTCATGGGCTACGATTACTTTTAATTTTGTCGCTCATGGCGCCAATTTTATTGTCAATTTTTTTTCAAAAATTCCAGAGACTTAACTTATTTTCGTCATAACTTCCTTACTTTTCATGCTAGAGGCTTTTATAAAAGCTTATTTTAAAGGTCTTATAAAACAATTTAAAAAAGGTTATGAACATTTTCTCTGAAAAATTACTCATTTTTTCGTTATTTGAGTTTAAATCTTTAGATAAATTTACGACAAACAAAAATTCGTCTTCAATGACTCATAAGTCGCTTAATATGACTTAAAACATTAAATATATCGACGAATCGCTTTTTATATGCTTCAATTTTGATAAGAATAGTTTTTTCCAGAAAACGTTTAATTTTCGAGTTATTCACGAATAACTGTTGAAAAACGTGATTTTTATTGGAATTCTCAAATTATTAGGTTGTAGAAAAAAATTTATACTACATTTTTTTGATCCTCTATAATTTTGAATTTTTAAATTTCGACCCCCAAGAAAGGGTGGCATTCACCCCCGGGGTGGAACCACATATCGGCACTAAGTCAGGTTTATTATTTGCATCATTTTTAAGCTACTGTCAAAATTTCAAACAAATCGGTTGAGTTGATCAGATTTCGAAGGTGAATCGGTTCATTGATTGTGCTATTACTGTTAGGGGTTCTATGAAAATCTTTCGAAAAATGTTTTCTTTTCATATAATTTCGAAATTTGGGGACATCAACTGGCCGGCACGGTTACTGGATCTCTCAGCTTGTCATTTATTTGTATGGAGCTATCAAGGTCAAAAGTGTCTTCTAATCGTCCGCAAACTTTAGAACAACTAAAATAAATATTTGGAAATAGATTAATGCAATCCCAATTGAAATATTGGAGCGGGCGATCAAAAACTTTCGTGCTAGGCTTCAAGAGCGTCAGCAGCGTGGAGATCATTTGACTGGTGTAATATTTAAAAAATAAAATTTCCGTATTTCCTCAAGAACCTTGTGTAAAATGTTGGAATAAAAATTTAGCCGTTAATAAAAACAACTCAATTTAAAATGTGTTTCATTCTGTCGGACCTGGCGTAATGAATAAGGGTGCGAATGTAGTGGCGCCTCGCCTCACGCCTTGACTCGGCAGGAATTAATCTAATGCGATAAGGTTGATATGATCTATGAATTGAGGCCCTAAGTTATAAGAAAAAGCGAACACTGTCTATAGAATATTCCAATAAATCCACCGTGTTTCTTCGTAGAACAAAGCACCCATTTCTGTCGAATCTTGAAGCGGGGCTTAGTGGTATTAGGATCATAGTAAAGGCTATGATTCCACCCTATATTTATAGGCAATGCATACACAATATCACAGAAAACATTCTTTATTGAGTACTTCGTTTTTCATAGCAAAATTTCTATTTCATTTTTATTTGATCTGTTGATAACTTGAATTTCATTAATATTAACATTTAATATGTGTATATTACAATCGTTAAGATGTTATATTTTTCTTTTGCAATAAAAATGTACATGTGAACATTTGATGTTACTTATTCAATCTAGACCGGTTTAGAAGTCAAAGTAAAATATTCCCGTTGTAAGACTACAAAGGCAAACCGAGATGATATAAAATTTGTCATTCATATCTTTGCCACATATAAGTATTTCGTAATATGTGTAAATTGACATTATTATTCACCATTCAACTGCGTATTAAAAAAAGAAAGACTTCTAGATATAAAATTCCGCTTAATAAAATTAAACTTTGCGTTCTTTCATACTTGAGCAAGCGGCACAGTGCTGTCTAAAAGGTTTGACCCTTTCTGAAAAATAACAACCATAACAATAACTTACCTTCCGAAACGAACACGTAAATGGAAGCAGGCTCAGTGTTCGATGCTGAGCAAGTGTAGTTGCCGGAATCGGCATCATTTGTATCCCTGATGGTGAGTCGGCTTTGAGTGCGTGGTCCGGGGACAGTTTCCACAGATATGCCACCCCTTGCTGTGTCGTAGTTGATCATGTGGTCATTGTGATACCAGAACACGTACTGCGGAGGGGTAGGGCTCTACAACACCACATTTACGATGTTTTAGTTAACCAGAAAAGGTACATGTCCTTCTCGGATACTTAATCACAGTTTGAAGGACGGGTATTGTGCGGGAAGGATGTGGTGATGTGTTAGGAATTATAAGAAATTTGAGGATTTATGCCTTACTAAAAGTTATTTATTAAAGTAGCAGCAGCTATATTATATACCTACTTTATTAAATAACAAAACTTCGGGTTTTTGGTAAATCAAAGTTCTATTATATACAGTTATGATATTAGTCAAATGAATTATAATTGAACTAGTTATTAGTAACATAATTAATATTCTATACGGTGGTATGTGTCTAGGTTTTTAAGAAATTGGATACCTAATTCAATATATACATGTCGTATACGAGAAAATGAAATAATGAAAACAATTTCTGAATTAAAATCAAATAAAGTACCTGGAATTGATAACATACTATCATATATACTGAAGGATACAGCTTTTATAATACCAGCACCTTTAAAGTACCTTATCAATAAATGTTTTGAAACAAGTAACTACCGGCCTATTTCTCTTATCTCGAAAATAGCTAAAATTTGTGAGAAAATGTTTTAAAAAAGAATTACTAGCTTTTTAAATGGTTTAATATTTTGACAGAAAAGCAATTTGGTTTCAGGGAGCAGAAGTCAACGCAATCGTATACACTTAATACTACGTGCGTGGCTTTAATGTCATGCGATATGTTCTCCAATTTATTCATGTAAAAACCCTTAACAACTTTTTAATCCAAATCTATTCAGGCATAAACCATATATCAAAAAATTCTTCTTTTTATGCCCTACACTGTTATATAGGTTTCAATTCGAAATTTCAAGTATTTCACAAGATTGCACAATGTTGCGCAACATTGCGCAATCGATTACTCATCCTCGCTCACACGTAGCGATCTCTTCCAGCCTTTTCCAGACCTTTAAAATGGGATGCAAGACTCGCGGGGCGCGAAAAACGCAACCAGTAAAGCATATAAGAGCCCCCTCAGAACAAGCGAATGCAAGTTCTATTCCGGAAGTGATTTAAGTTTCTAAAAAGCATCGCGCGTGAAATAGTTTCTCTTTGAACAAAATAGTGTTTAAAAAGTTGTAATTAATGACCTCCGGGAGATTACTGAAATTAATTTTTTAGGTTTCTACGGCGAGTTAGCTTCCTATTTTTAAGCTTTATTTTTATTCCAATAAATTCTCTGCGACGACTTCCTTGGTGACCCCAAGTTAAAAAAGTATTTTCCGCACCTAGTGCCCAAATTTTTTATAAATCTATTCTGCCCTCGCGCATCAAATCAAATCCGCACCTAGTGCCCTAATTTTAATAAAATTCTACAAGCAATCTTCCCTGCCTCCGCGCATTAAATAAAAAGTGATTTTTAAACAAAACTACGAACCCAAAAGATAATTTTGTCAGCCAGAATTATTATTGTCGAAGAGTTACCATTTTGGGAACTGTAACAAAAATTCGATAAATTTGTTAAACTTAACCGTCGGACTTTTTTCATTTCTATAAATCAAAACATTACCGCTAAAACCAAGTGCTTTTCATCAAGTCACCACCGTACAGGATGACTCAGAAGTGTCTTAAAAAAAATTCGAAAAATACAAATTTTTTACTAATTTCAATTCAGTGATTCAGAAACCAAACTAGACATTCAAAACAGTGCTAATTCATATGCAGAGTCTTCAAATTTCACCCTGCAAAAAATTTTTAAAACTTAAAATAAAGCGATTTTGAAACTTTAACGTTTCTAAAGCACCAAATGCTTAATATGCAGGGTGTTTGTTTTCACCCGGACACTTTTAAAAATACAGTGAGCAGTCAAAACTTTCAAATTTAGAGTCAGTGCAACTCCAGACACCAGGACAATATACAGGACGTAGCTTTTAGCCCTGTCCAACATCTTCAAGTGCAACCCCCCCACCTTCTCAAATCTACAAATTAAGTGCATCAAAGGCTCCAAGGGTCTCTCTCAAGCTCTAAGACTCCAAGCTCTGCCGAAATATATTATTTTTACCGAATCAGGGAGCTCGTTGGTGTTTAGTGAACGGCATCTCATTTCGCTGTCCTGGTTGAGTGGAAGAGTAGCTACTGTAGCCAAATTCCGCCAGGACGTAAATACAAACAAGGCATTAAAGAAAAATTTGGCAACACCTTCACTAATAATATGACGGTAGAATATGGTGTATCACAAGGAACCGTTTAAGGGACAATTCTCTTTAATATATACTTGAATGGTCTATTTGATTTATCCTTGAGTGGTGACATAGTAAGTTTTGCCGATGACACTGCTATAATATATTCTGATAGTAACTGGAGGAGCCTTAAAGGAAAAGCTGAACTCGATTTTTAAAATATCATCCATTTCTTTAACAACAGGTTACTAACAGTTAATTATTCAAAAATTTACTATGTCTCTTTTACATATCATAGTAGTAATTTACCTGATTTCCAGAAATTAAATATAAATGTTAAATATATAGAATCCACATACATAATTATTTAAGATGGGACGTTCATACAAAATATGTAACTAATAAGCTCGGATCGTTATTGTGTAAATTCAAACATTTATCCTAGTTACTAAATATAGCGCAGTTAAAAAGCTTATATTTTGGTCTAGTGGAAACTCACTTAAATTACGGAATCAAAGCATGGGGAGGTGCGGCCAACAATCATCTAACCTAGTTAGACAATACACAGAAATTTATATTAAAAATAATTTAAAAAAAATCATATAAATACTACTCATGAAAACTCAAATAATGGACATTCGACAGTCATTTCGCTTGACAATCCTATTCAGATAATGAATTGCTCATAACTATCAAACCCGGTACATAAGCAAAGCAACCCGAGTACCTAAAATGGGAAAAGCCATTGCTGAAAGATGTTATTTCTATCTAGGTCCCAAAATTTACAATATCATTCCATCTGAGATTAAGAAAATTAACTCAATGAATTCATTTAAAAATAAAATTAAAACATGGATACAAAATAAATCTAGGACGAATATTTATCAATTAATTGGACCCAAAATGTATATTTATTTATTTATTTATTTGGATACTACCAACCAACAGGTAACCATTTACAGGGTGGGAACATTACAATGAAAACTATGTAAACGTTACAATAAACAGGTATTACAATATAAAAACAGAAATTACAATAATAAAAAAAATTAAATAAAGTAACATAAAAAACGCATTAAATATATATAGAGAGCGAAACTTATAAATTATAAATCAAGTTGTTTAATTGAACGCATGCTACAGTTAAATATATCAAGCTGATCTTACAGTAGATTATAATTTCTACACATAAAATATAGAGGGGAAAATTTTAATAAATTAGTTCGAGGTGTAGGAAGGTAAAATGTTTCACAATTCCGACTTGCTGTACGACGTATATGAAAATTCAGTTGCTCCAAAATGAGAGGGCAATCAAACATGTTATGCATAATTTTATAAAGAAAAATTATTGAATGTGCTGTTCTTCTATTTTCCAAATTAGACATGTGAAATCTTTCCAACATAACATTTTGCGGATATCCAATTATTGGATAAATATTATCTTCAATAAAGCACAAATATTTAACAAAACGGCGCTGAATATTCTCAACACTATTTATGTAAATAGCATATCCTGGGGACCATATCAGCGAGCAGTATTACAATTTTGAGCGTACAAATGAATAGTATAGCAGTTTCATAATATCAGTATTATTGAACCCTTTGCAATTTCTAATTATAAAACCTAGACTCTTTAGAGCCAATGCGATGGTGAAATTAATATGTTCCTTAAAACTTAGACACATCAAATATAACTCCAAGATCCTTTACTGTATCCGGTCTCTGCAAAATTTGATCGTTTATATGATAATCGTAATTGATAGGGTTACGCATTTTAGAGAAGGTAAATGAGTTACATTTAGATATGTTAAGAGGCAGATTATTAGATTGGCACCAGTCATTTACCAAGTTTAGGTTATTCGGAAGATTTTCACAATCTTGTTCGTTTTCTATTACACAATATATTTTCAAATCATCGGCATATAAGAGACTCTCTATATCAAGATTATCTGCAATATCATTTATAAAAACAACAAATGTAAGCAGGCCCAGTACAGAACCCTGGGGTACACCGGAGGTGGCTAGGCTATCAAACGACTTGTAACCGCGGTATTCAACATACTGACGCCTATTCTCTAGATATGAAAATAAGAAATCTAACTGCATCCCTGACAATCCAAACTTACCCAATTTTTCTAATAGAGTACAGTGATCTAGGCGATCAAAGGCCTTGGAGAAATCAGTGTAGATAATATCGACTTGCCTGTTTGCATCCAATTTCTTAGAAATGAATTGAGCGATACATGCAAGGTTAGTTTCAGTAGATCTACCGGGAATAAATCCATGTTGGTTACAACTAATTTGGCCATGTACGTGACTGGATAATGATATATGTAAAGTGATCTCAAAGACTTTAGCGAAATTGCAGATAATTATAATGGGTCTATAATTTTCGGCCATGCACTTGTTGTCTTTTTTAAAAACGGGACATAAGCGCGAATATTTCCACACATCTGGAAATGTACCCGTTTTTAGTGATAAATTGAATATCGTTGTGAGAGGACTGGCGAAGATGGTTGCGTAGTCTTTGACGATAAATGCAGGAATGTTATCAGGTCCGTTAGTAAGCTTAGGTTTGATTTTATTCAATGAATTAAATACTTCTGTTTCAGAAAAAGAAGTTAGAGACAAATTGATGCTATTACTACTGGCGTTTTCGTAGGAGTGATATTTATCTTCATTATTGTTAGGTTTTAAATATGCAGTTTGAAAAAAGGTAGCGAAGGCATTAACAATATCCTAGGGATTCGTACATTGAGTATCATTATATGTAATATTATCGGGAATGGAACTGCTACCTCTTTTACCGTTAATGTAAGACCAGAATTTTTGCGGATCGCTTTTTATATTTTCTTGTATTTTCAGCAGATAGTTTTCATGCGCTTGTCTTAACTCATCCTTTATCTTTTTTCTTATGTCACTAAACTCCCTGTAGATATTGGTGTTCTTTGTTTGTTTATATTTTTTCCAGAGAATACGTTTTTTCTTTATGTCTCGTACTATGTTATTTGTGTACCATGGTGGATATTTAGATTGTCTATATTATAAGTAATACTGCTAACTTGTTCTTACAATTATACCAGTTTATCTATGTGGATGTTTGTTGCTAATTCTGTGTATATAATGTATATAATTTATTATGAACATTAGTATTCGGATTACAGATAGTATATATTTTTAAGTTATATTATTTTATTTCGGTTTAGGAATAAGGTTAGGTTTCTCACCCAACGCGTGTTCTGTATTATAACATATTATTTCGCTATCGTTTATAAAGTGATACCTTTTCCTCGCTTGGCACAGCTTTGGTGATACATTGAAACACAATTTACACACTTAGGCCCTGTTTGTACTTTCGATTTACAATACTTGCACAGAGACACATCACCCGTAATTTTATCTTTCGGCGCCTTCTTGGGATATATGGTAGAAATAGCCAGACTATAACATTCTCAAATACAATACCAGCGTATATCCTAAAAGTATTATGTATATTACTCCCACTGCAACAATTTTATCACCAGCGTAAAAATTAACTCATTCGAAAAGCTGTAGACTTTCAACAAAGAAATGTAGGAAAATACGCTGCCTTAATTATCTTACAAATTAATAAATAGCTAATTAAAATTCCTTGAGGGTGGCACGATACACGAGCAAAGTAAATAAGAGGACTGTTAATTAATAATTCCTTTAATAAAAATATGCCGAAAATATTTAATTTTAAAAGTGTTCGATAAAACCATAAAGAGTTAATATTTATTAATTGTATGGTAGACTGCCCTCTTTTGCGGTTTCTCAGTACAGATATAGATGCTTTAAATTCAAATGCTAAGTACCTATTTAACTTATGGGTCGGGTCGCCTATGTATATAAATAAATGAAAATCTCTAATATAATTTTTACTTTTTGTTTAGTTATGGTGATGTGGTTTCTAATATGACCCACCAGATGGGGAAATATCATACCGATTTTTTAAATATATTTAGGAAATTTAAAATTTAATACGAAATTGAAAAATTACTTAGAAAATTAAGAGAGGCGAGCGTAGGAGCGTTTTAACTATGTATATATTTCGATATGCGATGTAAAGCAACGTCAGATGCGGTTAATACTTGGATGGGTGATCGTTTCCAGTGTTGTAGGGTATGTCCCCTACCAGTCACAATGAAAAAGCAAAAAATTCCAAAAATTAGTAAAAAATCAAATAATCTTACGCCACCTGGCAAACTATATAAAAAAAGTCAATAAAACCTCAATCTTATCAAAAAACTGTAATTCAACTCAAAAAAATCAGAGAAAATTAGCCAATCATCGATAATTCACAAATAACCAAATTTCATCAAATTCAAACATAAAACATTCATTTCCACTCATCCATAACCAAATCATCACAAAAAACAAAATTCAAAAATACAGCCCCCGTATATTCTTTAACTAAGTCGAATTCTTCATTCAAACACAAATTCTCATCGTCGCCCTTCAATACGTCCCGATTTTATAAGCAATTCCCCTTTCCAAAAAATTCGAACTTCTTGACCACCCCTCGTATATGTAACTATCTTAAATTCAACAATCGAGTCCGTTTCCCCACGTTAAAAAACCCATTTCAAATAATTTTCCATTTTTATTTTTCAATCAGCCCCTGTATACGTCAATTCACGTTCCGTGCCTCGAGTCCCAAAAGCCCAAATATCGTTTCACCGAATTTGCCCAATCCCACTGCTATTATAAACTTTCCTCTTTTCAATCACCCCTGTATAATAGCAGACACAGCATAATGGAACTCTTAACACTGTGTATAAAAACAACCTATTTTCAATTGGACAATGAGTTCTATCAGCAGGATTTTGGTATGGCTATGGGGTCTGCATTATCACCAATTTTAAGCAACATATTTATGGAGAACTTTGAGAACACATATGTTCAAAATTGTATAAACAAACCGGTTGTCTGGTGGAGATATGTTGACGACATCTTTGCAATTTGGCCTCATAGCGTTGATTTACTAGATAGTTTTTTAGAAAATATAAATAGTAAGGAACCGTCTATTAAATTCACATTAGAAGTAGAAAGTAGGAATGAACTACCGTTTTTAGATGTTTTAATTAGAAGGATAAATAATACAATTGAAACAAGCGTTTATAGAAAACCAACACATACTAATAGATATCTAAATTTTAACTCAAATCAGTCAATAAATGTTAAAAGGGGTGTTGTAAAATGTTTATACGATAGGGCCAAAATAATTTCATCTAATAATGAAATATTAAATAACGAGAAAAAATTTATCAAAGAGGTTCTAGTACAAAATCAATATCCTGAAGCCTTTGTTGATAGAATTTTCATAAATGTTGAAAATAGGGACAATCAGGTACGACAAAAACCTGAAAGTCATTATACAGCAATAATTCCTTATGTATACGGACTATCGGAAAAGCTACGCCGTATAGGTGACAAATTTGATGTTAGGACGATATTTCAAACGGGGAACACTTTAAGATCTATTTTAACAAAAACAAAACCGATAAACAGGGAGCAGAATTCAAAAAACTGTATTTACAATATCCCGTGCGAATGTGATAAATGTTATGTGGGTGAGTCATCCAGACCTTTCAGTGTGAGGTTGGATGAGCACAAGAACTACATTAGAAAGAATGAAATTCAGAAATCAAAGATTTGTGAACATGCTTGGGAAAACGGACATAGAATAAACTGGGACTCGGCAAAAATTTTAACAAAAGAAACAGATACCAAAAAAAGAAAAATTAAAGAATCAGCAATAATCTTATTAAATGAAGATAAGTGCGTATCGAATTGTTCTGTAGATATTTGTACAACCTGGCTACCAATGTTAAAAGAAGAACTTAACAAACTCAACATTATCTAAAAAATATCATCAGTTCTATGTTCTGTGTAAGTAGTAAGTATCTATGGAAATAACATAAACAGAATCTTAAAGCTGTGTATTTGACATACACAGCAAAATAAGAGTTCTTCAAAAAAAAAAAATAGCTTTGAAAACGGAAAGAGATTACTTTCCGAAACGTCAGCAAAATACATTATTTTTGTGTTTATTCCGATTTATATTATTTGCAAAACATAACCTCTGACTTTTCCTTTGGCGTAAACGTCACGGGCGCAGAGGCTCTTTTTTCCAATAATTCTATTATTTTGTAGATTCGGTGATTTGTTTTGAAGAGGATAATAGTACATGTGGTAGAAAACCCAAATAATAGGAAAGAATATTCGTAGAATGCCACAAATAACTTTCAGACAATATTCAGACACCCATACTATATCTACGTTCAGCTCGATTCATACCCGTATTGTACCTTGTTAATATCTTATCTTATTATCTGACGCACGAACTGGATACCTTTTAACGGAGTTACAGCCTGTTAACAGCGGACCTTCGTGATACCTTACGGGGTCGAGCCGGATTTCGCCCACAAAACTTCAAATAACTCCCAAACGAAAAATGATCCGACCTTCAGTCAAATTTTAATCAATTCCCCTTCACATAACCGATCTGTCCATATAAAATTTTTTAAGTATTGCACAACATGATGCAATCGATGACTCATCCTTGCCCGCACGGAGCGATTTCACGCCTTTCCAGCTCTCCGCGAGACTCGATGGGGCGAGAAAAACGAAACATTTCTAATTTAGTATAAATACCGGTGCATCGCAAGCCGTAGCCAAGTTCAGTTTCGGCAGTGACTCCAAAGTTTAGTTTCGCGACGTGATAAAGTGGGACAAGTTTCCTTGTAGTGTAATAAGTGTGTACTAGTGCTTCGGTCCGGTTAATATTTAAATACCCACCGTCTAGACAGGCTTTCTTAACCACCCATCCTAGCAACTAACTGTTCCGATCTAGCTTCCCAGGCCGAAACCTGGTTAAAAAGAGTTAGTTTTAAGTATCGCCTTTAGTGCCCCTATTTTTATTTTATTTTAATATTTCTATTTTCGTCCAAAGCGACATTTTAATTCCCGCCGACACGGCCAAGTTAAAAATATATTCTCCAGTGAATTTTCTCAGATTTACCTACAATTTTAAATAATTCTAAAAGCAGTTTAAATAAATTCTATTGACAGAATTTATATTATCGAATAGTTTCAACCAAAAAGAAACTTTGTAAAAATAAATAATTCTTTCCAAACTCTGTTAATCAAAAGCCATAAATAAAAATATTTGTTCGTTCCGTTTTAAATAAAGTGTTATTTTTTCGAAGAATTATTATACAGGGTGCAGTCATTAACCCTTAACAAAAACATTTTTAATAAAACAGTGTTCAACAACGATAAGGTTGTCACTGCAGTGCTTCGACTGTTCCTGAATACAACTATACAGGGTGTAGCGTTGACCCTAACCTTCACCACAGAAACAAACCAGAAGACTTCTCACAACAAAATAAAGTGCACGAACGCCCTCGAGGGTCTCAGCTCTAACCCCCAGCAGTTCAAATTTTTTATTTACCAAAAACGAGGGCCCGTTCGTGTTCACCAGTGTTGTAGGGTATTTCACCTACAAGCGAAAAAATAAAAACAAAATTAAATTTCAAAACTAACAAAAAAATCCGTCGATACACTTACCATGGCAACCCATGAAAAGAGAGTCATACGGACATAAAAAACATTAAAAAACCACATTCAAGGTCAACAAAATCTGAAAAAATTCACGAATATTCGATAATTCTAAAATATCCTAAATTCACCGACACGGAACTTTCAACAACCCACCTTAAAAATACCACCCGCCTATGGTCATCAACAAGATCAAAACATTCTTTTCTATTATTTGGGTTTTCTACCACATGTACTATTATCCTCTTCAAAACAAATTACCGAATCTACAAAATAATAGAATTATTGGAAAAAAACCTCTGCGCCCGTGACGTTTACGCCAAAGGAAAAGTCAGAGGTTATGTTTTGCAAATAATATAAATCGGAATAAACACAGAAATAATGTATTTTGCTGACGTTTCGGAACGTAATCTCTTTCCGTTTTCAAAGCTATTATTTCAAAACTACCATCCATACCTATAGCTACAACATTCTACTTCGTTTGGTCAATTTTCAATAGTTAGTGACCGCCCCTCGTATACTACATTCACCACTATATTTTCATAAGCAATACTTTTTCGTCGCCCCCCGTACACTATATTCATCACCTTTCTCAATTCTTAAATAATTTCTTCTCATCCTTACTTTCTCATTGCCCCCGTATACAAAATTCGCGACCTTTCCAATTCTTAGTTAACTCGCCTCCCGTATATGATATTCGCAGCCATTCTCAATTCTTTGTTAATTTTTATTATTCTTAATTTTCTCATAGCCCTGTATACGACATTCGTAATTAATTCTTATTATCCATACTTTCTTATCGCCCTCGTATACAGTATCCGCAGACTTTCAAAAATCCTAACAGATTTGGATACCCCTTGCTTTCTCAGCACCCTCCATATACAACATCTGTAACCTTCTTAATTCTTAAACACAGTTTCGGTTCGCTTCATTCAGCCTGCCGGCACCGGCACGCAAATTGTATCCATTTTAATAGTACTTGCGTGGCTTTAACGGTACATTACGGAGTAATCCGATATGTTATTAATTTCTCGATATCTAAAACCTTCAATAACTTTTTAATCTGAATCGATTCAAACATAAACCTTATATTAAAAAATTCGTATCTTTAAGCATAATACGATCATGTAGGTTCAACGAAATTTCAACTTTTTCAGTATTGCACAATATTGCGCAATCGACAAGTCATCCTCGGCCGCCCGGAGCGATATACAGCTTTTTGCAGATCTTAAAACGGGACGCGAGACTTGCAGGGCACGAAAAACGCAACCGTCCCTAAACGTATATATACCGAAACATCGCGAAACCAAAGCAAGTTCAGAAATTGACAGTGACTCCTGTGTTAAGTATTCGCGAGTGGTTTTCAAAATAGTTATTTTAAAAGTGATTTTAAGTGTTATGAGTTAATTTACTAGTGCAACCGGTTCGGTTTCTATTTAACTAAAGTTGTAATTTCCAACCGTCTAGTTAGGCTTTTCTATTTTGGTCCCTGCATACTTTTCGTGACAAACTGTTGAAATCTAGCTTCCCAGGCCGAGATCTGGTTAAAAAGAGTTAACTTTAAGTCAATCAAATTGCCGTCGCGGCCCAACAAAAAAGACTTGAATTTTTCAGAATATTTTAAGAAACATTTAAATATATTTTTCGCAAAAAATTAATAAGACTGAATTTTCTGTTGTCGAGTAGTTACTTATACTAAAGAAAACTTGTTAAATAAAATACTATCCGTTCTAAACTCTGTTAAGTTAAAATTTTAAATAAATAATTTTGTTCGTTCGTTGTTTTTACTTCAAAATTATCATATACAAGGTGTAGTCTTAGACCCTGACAGAAATATTAAAAACTAAATAGTGCTAAGTAAAACAAACTTTAAATACAGGTGATAAAACAGTTCAAAAAACCATATACGGGGTGTTGCAATTGGCCCGAACCACTATAATAAAAAATCGAACTCCAAGGCTTCTCTCAACGAAGTAAAGTGCACGAACGCCCTCAAAGGTCTCAACTCTTGCTCTCGGACTGAAACATTTTTTACTTTCCCAAATGCGACGGCTTTTTCGTGTTTACCAGTGTTATAATACCTTCCATTCATTACGAATTTTAAATTTGCAAAGAACTACAATTTTAGTCAACAAAATCTGGAAAAATTCACATAGCACCAATAATTCACAAATAATACTAATTCATCGACAATCTCACTCCAACATTCATATTTGTCGAATTACAACTCAAAAGTTACAAGCAACTGCCCTAAAAAATACAGCCCCCTCGCATTCTCGTTTTAAATCACATGTACTTTCCACACCCCAAGTCACAACGTTATTACTCGTTTCTATAAGTTTATACAAGACATTTTTCTCTTAAATTCAATTCCCCATTCAAGTTTTAAATCATACACCAAAATACTCTTCATTCACTTTTCCGCTGTGCCAGCTGAGCATTCATGAAAACTTCTTTCCTTTTTGCATGTTCCGATTGACATCAAAATTTACTTCCCATTCATTTCAATACATGCCCATTGGAACATTCTCATATGAAATCAACATAGCTTAAAAGACCACTTCCAAATTCAATTATTTCCCCAGTTATTACAAATAACTTCCAAACCCAAATCAATTCAAACTTAATTCATACATCAAAAAGTTCCTTTTTTATGCTCATCCCATCTTATGACTTTTTGTCCTGAATGTTTCATTTTTCAAAATGCATGATGCAATGTTGCGCAATATTGCGCAATATTGCGGAATATTACGCAATGTTGCGCAATCGAGCCCAAATTACTTGCGGAGGACAGCTATCCAGTTCTTTCCAAACCTCTGCATCCACCATCCCCATCAAGCCATATAAATAGCCGAACCTGACGAGCTCTGGCAAAGTCAGATTCCAGTGAACCCCAAAATTAGTTTCTCTGCTCCGCGACTGAAGTTACAAAACTCAAGTGTTTAAATCATTGCTTCATCCGACTCTTAAATTAATCGAGTGGCCGTTCTACTTCCTAGGCCGAAACCTAGTAAAATAGAGTTTAATTTTAATAATAATAATTTGTCCCAGCGCATAAAACCAAAAGTGAATTTATCGAAACAAATATTTTACTACAACTTTTCTGTATGTTATTCGCGACGCGAATATTTTGTTTTAAAGTCGGAATTTCTACTGTCAACAACTTACCTTGCATTACTTTGTTAATTTTAACTATTTTATTAATTTATACGTTTACGAATGTTGTTCTTAATTTAACTAAATTTCTTTTATTCGTTTTAAAACAAAGTGTTATTATTCCAAGAAGAATACATATACAGGGTGTAGCCTTTGATCCTCTCCAAGTAATAAAAAATATTCAGTGATAAATAATAACTACTATTAAACTAACAATCACTGAAACCAACATAAATAAAACCATATACAGGATGTAGGATTTACCCTGAACAGCAGATTCGAAGCAAATTTCAAAATTTCAAAAATAAAGTGCATGGCCTCATGACTCTCAAGCTACGCTGTTCAGCAAAAAACCTTTTTATTTTTTAAACAAAAGAGGCCTGCATGTGGTCACCAAGAGACCCTAACCTTGCTTCATACCTTCCAGCGGCTTGGTATATCAGTGTATGCGATAAAGCTATCAATTTTAGGCGAGGTTTGCGTAATAAATATACAGCAAACGCTATACGAGTGTTGGCGATGGTAGGGGCATCTGTATGTAGATGGTGCTAGAGACCCTGCGTACGCATCGCTATCATGATTGGTGTCACTGTCAGCGTCAGTGATAAATTATTACAGCACGTGATCGTGCTGTTCCCCGATAGGTCGACTATATTCCCTTACCGCTCGCCAATACTCGTGGCGTTTACGGTACCATACTTCAGAGTGGATGTAAAGCTATAGGTCCTGTGTCTATTAATTGTTAGGCAAGCAAAAGGTTCGTACTTATCGGAAGAGAAGAGATTCTACGGGCTTCGGTGTTAGACTTCATTATAAAAAAATAAATTTAAATAAAATCATTTAAGTGATATACAAATTAAGGTTGATATACATTCGTTAATTAGGATGCGCGGGTATATAGGTTGAAGAGGAGTAATATTAAAATTCTAGCCATTAGAATCCCAAGAAATGAAATTTCCAGTTCGACCAGACAATAACTCTATCACCAGTTATAAGAAATGTGGTGGTGTGGTAGTTGTCATAAAATCAAAACTTTATTTGCTGTTGCTAAAATTCCGGAAACCTATGTGAAAACATTTTTGTTTCTCTAGTGGCCGTAATGAGAACATTCTTGGTGTATCCTATACTCCTCCAAGTTCACAATTACAAATCTATAATAATCAATTTTTGTCTACAGACGAATGGATAGATGTCCCAATGTTATTTTGTATTCTGCTGGTGATTATAATATGCCTAGTGTAAGGTGATCTCTAGATCGAGAAAGCATGCTTTTAAATATTATATCACCAAATTCCCTAAGGGAATCTTAAACACTTGTCAATTTGAATTTCGTGGATTTAATCATGTAATTAACTATAATAATGTCATATTAGGTCTGGTATTTACAAACTATAAGAAATTGAAAGTTGCAAACGAATGCTTATCACCAAATGAACACCATCCACAATTACTACGTTTTTCTGCATTTCTACCTCCCATACAAATTGAAAATACTTGGAAGTTATACTTTAAAACAGTCAGTTAAAACCTTAAAACTTTAGTCGCAAACTCCTCTATAAAATCCTTATTTTACTATAAGGAATGTAACCAGACTGCAACCAACAGCTACTCTCCGGGCTATGTGCCCAGCCGAGCGCTGAATTACAAGTTATAAGCCTGGCGCGTTAAGTCTGATAATTACATATTACCATCAAAACGCTAATGCTTCGATTGCAACAAGCACCAGCCGAAAGACTGATCCTACTTAAAGGAGCTCCTCGTGTCGGTCGTCACATGCCCGCCTTGCACTGACGAGAGCCAACAGCTCGAAACTGCAGTCTGCAAGCGGTGTGTGATGGCTGGTACGAGAGCTCCTTTAAGTAGGATCAGTCTTTCGGCTGGTGTTTGTTGCAATCGAAGCATTAGCGTTTTGATGGTAATATGCAATTATTACACTTAACGCGCCAGGCTTATAACTTGTAATTCAGCGCTCGGCGGGGCACATAGCCCGGAGAGTAGATGTTGGTTGCAATACGGTTACGTTCCTTACACTAAAATAAGGATTTTATAGAGGAGTTTGCGACTAAAAATATTATGTTTTAATATTCCGCCCTCTAAAAGCACATTTGAACTACAGTTAAAATCTGTTAAATGATTTTTGGCCCGTGTAAATTTTGGTAACAATTTATTTTTAAACGTCCTGTTGACCATAGCTGATGTATCTATCTTCAATAACACAGTTTATCGGTATCCCCAAGTTTTCCCTAAAATCGAGTGATTTTGCAGTATTTTGTTCAGTAAACAAAGCAACATCAAGCAGCAGAATAAGACTTATAATAAATACAAGAAAGTTCACAATCCTAATATTCTCAATAAGCTTAATAGGCGAGCGGATATCCCCCAGAAAGCGGCTTAGAAATAGCAGTATGTGACCATGCAATCCTAATCGCCAAAACCAGTTTATTCCTATGTTTTTGATATCGCTGAATACGAATCCAATATTTTCAAAATATTCAAGACCTCGAAAAAATTTCCGGAAATAATTTAAGCACTAGGGATATTATTATAAGTGACATAAGTCACAGCTTTTTATGTAATGTTTAATTGTTTTCCTCTTAAATTCGGATTCCTCAGAAAAGAGATATAAATATCATTTTGATTTTTCTCTAGATGAAAGACCAAGCAACGAAATCGAGTGGGACATTTAAAATGGTCACTCTGTACTTACTGACTTTAATTATTCCTTTCAGTTTTTGCTGCTACATTACTTTTCTCTAGTTGCCCTCCACAGATGGAGGCAATTATTTGAAAAAGTCGATGTTTGTGGCGCCTTCGTTATTGGACTTTGAGAAATGAAACCAATTAGTCAATTTCTTTTTATTGTGTATTTCCTTTTGACTTTAGTTTTACCAATAATTCACAATTGGTATTTTTTGCAGTAATAGGCAATAAATATAAATTGGGTCATAAAATTTTGAACTTTGAATTGCATACAAGTATTAGAAGTGAATATTTATGCGACAAAAACAGGAAAATGTATTTGTGAAAAGAAGATGACAGAGTCATTTCCGCATGCATTATGATTTCAAGTAATAGGCCAGCAGAGAAAATTGAAAATCGCTATTTTTTGCTAAATCCTTTGAGTGAAGATGTGTTTTTTATGCAACCTGTTACATTTTGCTTATTAAATCCTAAAGTACAATGTAGATAAATTGAAAAGATCTGCCGAAACCCCCCTGCCTCAGTAAGTTTCCCTTAGATGGCTTGAACGAAACAGCTGGATCGGTATTAGGTCCCATATTATTTTTATTATATATTAATGATATTGATAGTTTGAATGCATTAGCAGACTTTACTTTTTATGCCGATGACACCTCGATTGTGTTGTCTGATAAAAGTGTTGATACTTTGGAGACCCAATGTGATATTTTATTAAAGACTCTTAGTAACTGGTTCTGTGAAAATTCTCTTTACTTTAATGTTGAGAAAACGCAGGCATTAATATTTCACAATAGGCAAAAGAAATGTGATTATCCAAATATACAACTTGATAATACATCAATATCAACAAGAATGTCCAATGTAAAATTCTTGGGTATAAATATAGACAGTAGCTTAAACTGGAAAGTTAATTGTGAATCACTGATAGCTAAATTACATTCGGTAGTTTACCAGTTCAAAAATATAAAGAATGTACTAAATATGACTCAGCTTAAGAATTTATATTATGCTGAGGTTGATTCTCGGTTAAGATATGGTGTTTGTTTTTGGGGGCTTCCACCCTATCAAATAATGTATTCTTAGCTCAAAAGCGTGTAATAAGATGTATGGTAGGCTTAACGACAAGAGACACTTGTAAAAATGCATTCAAGGAATATAATATACTAACACTTCCATCACTTCTCATTTTTGAACTGTGTTTATATGTCTTCAAAAATAAGAGTAAATTTGTCTGTAATAAGAATTTACATAAAATAAATACCAGGCAAAAATATGACCTCCATGTACACTTCAATAAATTCAATGTATCTGTAAAATCACCTAGTTGCCTAGGACCAAGAGTTTTTAATCACCTTCCTATAGATATAAAAAATTGTAACGAATTACCGCTATTTAGAAAACATCTTAAATTATTTTTAGTAAGTAAAACCTTCTATAACTTAGACGAATATTCTAATATGTAAAATGTGTGTTTTGTACACCTTATTTCTTTTAGATGTTAAGTATGACTATTCCTATACAATATTTATATCATATTGTCACAAAAGGAAAATAAAGTTTATTATTATTATTATAGACTTAAGCCGTGCACTTTCTCGGCCGAAGCCGGAAAAAATTTACCGACCCCTCGCGCGCGCCGTTGAGGTTCGGCTCTGTGGGGACCCAGGCCTGTCCCGGGCCCATTGCTGTTGGGGATCGGCTCGGTTAACGGGGATGAAATTCATCACGTCCCATTAATCCGATGGATGTTTCGGTTTTCTATCCTTCGTCGTTTAAAAACTTTCTGGTAATATGGCATGTCTGGAGAATCACCGTCCTCTGGATAATCTTCACGAGGCCTCTAGGTAGATTAAGTTGCTCCAAATAATTCAAGAACTTCTTCGTCACCACGCCTGTAGCCGAAATTATGACCGGGATAATTCGAACCTCCTCTAATTTCCACACGTGTTTAAGTTCTATGGCCAAATTTTGATATTTGTTTCTCTTTTCCATCTCCGTTTTCTGTAGGTTGTTAGTTAGGGGGCATCCAAGATCAATTATAGTGGCCTTCTTGTCTTTCTTTTTGATCACCAGGATGTCAGGGCGGTTGTGATCAAAGGTTCTATCAGACTGTATTGGTCTGTCCCAGTACAGCAATGTTTCGTCGTCTTCTAAAACAGCTTGAGGTGTGTATTTATAGAAGGGCGGTGGATTAGTAATGAGTCCTAAGTTAAGTGCCAATTCTCTGCAACCAACAGCTACTCTCCAGGCTATGTGCCCCGCCGAGCGCTGAATTACAAGTTACAAGCCTGGCGCGTTAAGTGTAATAATTGCATATTACCATCAAAACGCTAATGCTTCGATTGCAACAAACACCAGCCGAAAGACTGATCCTACTTAAAGGAGCTCTCGTGCCAGTCTACACACACCACTTGCAGACTGCAGTTTCGAGCTATTGGCTCTCGTTAGTGCAAGGTAGTATTACCCTTGTTTGTTTAATTTTCGGCTAGTTTAGCTTTTCAGCGGGAGCGTGGGTTCGAAGACCAGTGTTCTTCTTTAATATACTGTTCTTAACAGACTACAATAAAATATTAGAGAGGGGGGCGCCAAATGGTTCTGGCCCTACTGCCGAAAGAAAGAGGGGTATCAGTGATGAAACCATTAAACATACGCTAAGTACTTTAATAAATATGTAAACAAAGACAAAACAAAGAAAATGCACATGGCCATGATATATTCGGTTCAGTAAGGGTAATCAAAAAGTGGTTATTACTATTTCTATTTTTTTTAAACGGAGTGCACTCACTAACCTTGCAAGAGATATCAGTTAGGATAGTTATTGGGAATGCAAATATCTAATTATATTTCGCGTAGTAGATCACATCCGTTAACCATGACAAAAATGTATCGGAAATTATTCTTGTAGGTACTTAATACTAATTTAGTTAATATTGATCAACTGACGAGATAATCGTCTACCGCTACTGAATGGTAAACAATAAATGAATAAAATGGGGGTTCCACTATGTGGTACTTAAGGTTGTTTCTTGGGTGACCAAGTAGTTAAAAGGTACTCTCGGTACTCCCAGCAGTCCCAGCTGTTAGACAGCGCCCGGCAGCAACTCATACAAAAGGCCTAAAAATACGAAAATGGGCATCAATCGAGGGACCATTTATCAATCTTTGAATTGTACTGAACAAAACGCTTACCTCCAATACGCCGAAACCCCTAACGTACAGAAGGCACAAAAAAACGTCTTTGATGGCTATCCTCTCTAGATCCAAGACGGCGCCGAAAACCATACCATATATATAATAACTAATAAGCGACGTCTCACTACGTGAACGTGGTGTAAATATCCGTACAACCTACGCAAAAATTATCAACAATTTCTTCCAGGATACACACGTTCGCCGACCATCTCACAATTCAAAAAAATTCTCCTGTTTTCCTATGTTTCTCCTCGCCGCTACTTAGTCCGTCGCTACTTTCCAGCTACATTAATATCAGTAACTACCTACCTGAACGTTTCGCGGAATAAATTATGACCCCTTGCCGATAGGTGTCTCTTAGAGTCCTTTATCGAATTTAAATATTTTACGATTTACTTTATTCAACCAAATATTTTCGACCCCGTAACAGTAGGTATCTGATTCCGCCCTCTAAAAGCACATTTGAATTATGCTAAGCCTAAGTCAGGCTATTTATTTTTCGATTGCAACAGACATTGGTCCGTTAGATGGTGCCTGCTGACTATTTTACATGTCGCTATCCCAAAGACACCGAAATGTACTAAATGATCAAGTGATCATCGTGTCGGTCGTCGCATGCCTACCTTGCATTGACGAGCTCGAAACTGCAGTTTGCAAGTGGTGTGTGACGACTGGCACGAGAGCTCCTTTAAGTAGGATCAGTCTTTCGGCTGGTGTTTGTTGCAATCGAAGCATTAGCGTTTTGATGGTAATATGCAATTATTACACTTAACGCGCCAGGCTTGTAATTTGTAATTCAGCGCTCGGCGGGGCACATAGCCCGGAGAGTAGCTGTTGGTTGCAGTCTGGCTACGTTCCTTATAGTAAAATAAAGATTTTATAGAGGAGTTTGCGACTAAAAATATTATGTTTTAATATTCCGCCCTCTAAAAGCACATTTGAAGTAAAACATAAATCATAACTTAAAAATAATTGAGTCTGAAAGTGAAGAACCTTATGTGATCTAAACTGCAACAGAATTAAAGTAGATATTGTCAAAATTCGGGCCATATTTGAACCTCTATATTTTTGTTTCACTAAAATCGGTTCGGTAGTTTCGGAGATATTCGTACGCCAAAATGCATATGCATATATACACATACGCATAGAATTGTGATCCATTTTCATTGTTATGATACCATACAACAAAATTTTGTTAGATTACAGCTAACAGAATTTTTACGGCAAGCCAGCCACTGCTGAAAATATTTTGTATATCATGATTTAAAATCAAATGTGTGAAGCCAGTATACACACGTTAAATATGTAACTTTTGTTGATCCTCGTCTCTTTGAATTAGTCCATTTGTGGGAAGTAGGTACGGTCAACTATTCTCTTGACAGCTACTACTCCCATATATTACATTAGATTAATGAATTCTGTTTAATTGCAAGCCGCACATTTTGACATTAATATATTATTACTAAATTTCAACAAAACCATCTAGTTTAAATGTAATATCAATAAGTTATAACGATATGGCTGGCATGTTACTCTAACAGGAGCATAATTTTCTCGTTACTTTATTAGTTTGTACATTATTAAAACAAGCTTCATTTCAGCAGCAAAATGTTATTTTCTGAAGCTTATTGAGGACAAAATAGAGTTTAGTTTTTTGCTTTTTGTTAGATCCGAATATTTTGCATGACAATAATGTATTTATTTGCTTACTTAATATACAACTACCCAGCCAGATAAGAAATCCAATGATTATAGTTTAGGAAAGGACAAACATTATTTCAGAATTTTATACAATAAATATATATTAACTTACTTAAATAGAACTAAATAAAATAGTTGTGCAAAAATTAGTGTTCTGGGATCCGACGCCCCTTTTTTAAAGTTATTACTAACAAGCTGAATTTTCGTGAGTGGCTTCGTTTTGATGATTCTGCCAACTTTTCTCTCTGCAGAAGTTCTCGATAGAGGTATAGTATGCAGTTCTATGCAGCCGTTAAAGGTGTTGATATTGGAACTGACAATTTCATGGCATAGGACTGGAAAATCTGCCAGAAAATTTGTTGGACAATTTGACCGTTCGATTTCAATTAATTAAACAGTAGTGTAAAAATCAGCCCGTTAGTTATAAAATTTCAGACCTTGTTATTTTTACATATTGGGGGTAGAGAACTCGCAGGTCCAACCCATCGCTTTTGTAGGACAAGCGCAGCTCCATGTTTTTTTACATTAACAATATATTGAATAATTGGTCTAGGCATGCTATTATTCTGCTTTTAATTATTGATGTCTCAAATACTTTAGCATAGTTTGTTAATTAATGTTATAGATCTATAATTACTAATATTTGTTGCACATCAGATTTATATACTGGTGTAATTACAGATTTTTTAAAATTTTTGGGAACAGTTCCAGTTGAAAATATTGTTATGTGCTGCCCTCTAACGGGGAAAGATGTGATTAAGTCCCTGTTCAAGGTGAAGGGGAAACCTGTTATTCTGTTACTCCCTGACTAGTAGGGTGGCACCGTCTATGAGTCAATTGACGAACAATCATCTAGTACATAGTAGAAAACTATGGAGGATTCCAGAATATTATGGAATAGGGTTCTGGTACATTTCAAGTGTGTATATAAAGAGGTGAATCCAGCAGATGGGGGAACAGTTCAGTTGAGTGAAGTATGCAGAACAGTTCAGTTGAGTGAAGTAAACAGACAGAGAGTTTTTAGGTTAGACAAGAGTTGACAAGTTTAGGAAGAAAAGTACATAGTGTTTTAAAAGTAGTGAATTTATATTAGATTAAGTTATTATTAGTTGTGTGATTTTTAAGTATTTACTAGTGTAATTTTAGTGATTAATAAAATAGTGGTTAGTGAAGATTCTTGTTGCAAGTTATTTGAACCTGCAGAGTGTTTACTGAAGATTATAAACACGTAACAATATTGAATTTATCATATTTTAATGGTAACAGGATGTGTAAATGCCTTGTTTTAATCAATTGACTTGATATTTCATCAATTCCTGGGCTGCATTTATTTTTTAGTGAATTTATAATGTTTATCAATTCCTTATCATCTAATGGTTTCAAAAAAATTGAGTGTTGCTACGTTCATTTGGGTATCATTGTGAGGATTATCATCATTATTTATATCTTGCGGAAAATAAAATGGTATACTAGTCTTTATGTGGGAAAGCCTCTGTAAAATTTTAAAGCGATTCGAGGTAATATATTATATTTTTTTGCATTAAAACCTGCAAAGATACGTTTCTGAATGGAGGAGTTATGCTATCTCGACGCGTTGACACACGTGCCGCTTGCTTGTTTTGCAGGTAATCAGCTGTCTTAGTTGTCTATGGTCACTGCGCCATGCGTTCAGTGACCCTTCAATTTCCGTTTAGAGCATTTCCAATTTTTCACGTCGCAAGAGTACTGCGACATGATATTAACCTATGGTGCAATGAATGAAAGTCTTGCAGGGGCTGTACGGGGAGAAAATTTCCCCATAGGCGCAAACCTAATGAGAAAAAATTTTTTGTTTACCAGGCCATATAGAACGTGTAGAAAATCGTCCTGTTGAAGTAGACGAAGAAGTTCTAGAGTTACTAGAATAAGACCCTTCAATAAGTACCCTATATGCGAGAATCGTTTTTACCCATACCACATAAGAAAGGAAGTGATTTCGTTGCACCGTATTATGTCAGATTGGTTAGTCATAGGCGGCGCGGCGCACTTCTACAAGAAAAATAAGGTAATTTTCTCCAAAATTTCTTAATTTTTTTAACTCCTTTTGGTGGGGACAACTCACTGAATAATTTTCCTCATGTTTAGGTAAATCAGCCTTATATTCATTACATTTATTTCTTTGCAATTTAAATTAGCAACTTCCTAAATGGTGTCTGTCTCCGCATTTTTCATTTTTTTAATAATAATATTTTTTGGTATTTTCAATAATTTTATTTAATTTATTTCTGTATTTAGTATATTTTTCCTTTAAAAACAAATTATTATTGGATAATTTCTTCTTTAACTTATGTCTTTCTTTTACGGAATTAATTATGCCTTGAGCAATCCAGGGTTTCAGAATTTAAAATTTATTTTATATTCACGTTTTTCGGGAGCTTAGTAAATATAATTTTTGAATATAGTAATAAAACTGTTAGTAGATATTTCAGGGTCATTAAAATCTATAACTATCTTCCAGTTTTCATTTTCAAGTAATTGTGTTAATTTGTCATAAATTACTTTATAAATAACTTTATTTTGTTTCTGTTCTGTAATTTTCTTATCAGTTGATAATATTATACTATTTTATTGGAAATAATAATAAATAAATAAACAACACCACAGAAATTAGGCAACCCCCAATTCCAGAAGCCAGTGTCCTATGTGGAAGGGGGTTGCACATTGAAAAGCGCGGACATACAACCATATCCATAGTGCCAATGTCGGAGCTGAGGCTCGAACCCGGTACGCAATAACCTTTCAATTAATGGCGATTGCCACCTCGTGCCTTAACCAACGCGGCATCGGCTAGACAAATCAAACAACTATTGGATTAAAAAGTCATTGAAATAAATGGATTGGAACAATTGTCGTACGTTCGATATAACTACATAATTCAGAGAAATCTATTGTTTAAAATTTTACATAAAAAAACAACCGAAAATTACCTTTGGCGGAATTTCAAATCATGTATTGATATCTGTTTAATAAGTCACGTTAACATGTACCTTTTGCTGGATAAATGTCGTCATTTCTATGCAAAAGATAATTACTGGGTCAGTGTCAGACTCTTACCGACTAAAACCTCTCCTCACAAGGTCGTCTGTAACACTCCGAGGGCACTGCAGCCCCTTGGGCTTATTGTGCGCTCTCTATTCCGTTTTACACTGCCAATTTTAATACTCCTGTGCCACTGATGAGGTGATACAGGTCTGAGAATTGGCGAGTTTTAACGCTTTGCGGGTCTGTTTGTGTTTGCCCGTAAATATTATATCTTCTGCGGGCCAATGCCTCACATTCATATATGATATGGTCTACTGTCTCTGGTACCTTGCCACATAATCTGCAGTCAAGATCGCCATCGAACTTGCCACTACTGTGCAGGTGCTTCTTAACAGGAAAATGTCCCGTCAAGAGGCCTGTTACAATTCTCAACTGTTCTGTTCTCTTCTCTCTCTTCTCTTCTGTTCTTTGGGAGCAGTTCTGTAGTTTGTTTTGGGCATGGTCCTTCAATAAGTGTTTTCCCACGTCGATTACCTGGTATGTTCCTCCAGTAACTATTGTGTTTATTCCTGACCCAGTCTGTAATTACCCCTCTAGCTGAGCATTTGGTAATGCCCAGCACGGGTTCTGGGCCATGGAATGTGTTAGCTGCTCCTTGTCTAGCAAGTTCATCAGCTTTTTCGTTGCCGTCTATTCTAGTGTGTCCCGGCACCCAGAGTAGTTTAACTCTGTTCTGCTCACCCAGAACTTCGAGCTCTTTATGGCAGTCCCATACCAGTCTGGAGGACACTTTATTAGAGGCTAATGCCTTTAGTGCCGCCTGACTGTCAGATGCGATGCAGATCTGCTGGTTCACATATCGTCGTTTGACATTCTCGCGTATACACTCAAGTATAGCCAGAATTTCAGTTTGAAATACAGTGGCGTGAAGTCCAAGAAAAAGGCTTATACTTGCCCTCGGTCTCACTCCATGTATTCCTGCTCCAGCTCCTGATTCCATCCTGGACCAGTATACCAGGCCAGGCCATTGCGTAGTAACTCAGGAGCTCCTGTTGACCAATCAGCTCTCTCTCCAATAGAGATACTGAAGGGCTTGTTAAATGTGATTTTTGGGATGGTGGCATACGTTAATTTTGATCAAGCAGCAACACCAAGGTGTTGTTATCCACAAGTTCTTTGTTATTTCTGATTATACGTGTTAAGTTTCTGTAAGAACTAGTCACGACATGATTGATTGTTAACTTACTGCCGAGGATGACCCCTATGTCTTTAAACTGACTACAATATAATTTAAAATGTAAGTAATTCCTACATGATTAAGTTCTCTTATGAATGTCATGTATTTATATTCGCTAATATTTAGATGCAGTTTATTTTTGTCATACCATGTATTAATTTGTTGCAAATTTTCTTGCAAATTAAAGCAGTCATTTAAATTATTAATGGCCGAATATTTCTTCCAATCATCAGCGTACAGCAGAGTGCGTTTTTTAGTTCATAGCTAATGTCATTTATTAATATTATGAGTAACAAAGGTATAAGGATAGACCCTTGAGGAACACCAGTCGTTGCTACTATTTCATCAGACTTAATACCATAGTATTGTACAGAGAGTTTCCTGTTAGATAGGTAAGAATAGAAAAATTTGAGAACTATATCTTTAAGTCCGAAATAGTACGTCATGCTTTAGATAAATTGGTATATATGACATCAACTTGATCCCTTCATACCCCTTCATCTAGTGTCAACTGCGGGTTTGTCATTCTTTTTGTAAATGGGACAAATTTTTGCTTGCTTAGGGAAAGTAGCGATTTCAGGAGATAACCAATTCAATTGAATTTAATACATCTACTTCTTAATCTTTGGAATAGCTAGATGTCCAATATTTCTATTTGAGTCTGTAGTTGCCATACTAAAATTTGGGCTTATTGTAAAAGATTACTGAAAAAATGACGCAAATTCATTTAAATTTTGTCGAGGGTCATTTAAGACAACATTAGTGGAGTTGGACTCCATGACCAAACCCACTGACTATGTTAATCAAGCATGACTTTGACTGTCCGATTGACGTTCTGATCGAAAGCTATCAGACGAGCAAGATGGAAGCACTGCGATTGGAACAAGGGTCACTCATGTAGTATACAGATGGATCTAAGATGGCTGAAGGGGTAGGAGTGGGCGTAGCAGGGCCTAAGTGTAGGCTATCCAAATATGCCTTAATATGGGTGCCAGGGCATGAGGGAGTACAAGGTAATGAACTTGCTGACAGCCTTGCGAAAAAAAGGAGCTCAAGCGCATTTCATTGGACTTCAACCGTTTTGTGGCCTGGTCAAAGGACACATTACGGAGGAGGTCCAGAAATGGGAAATGGATCAGGAAAAGCTCTACTGGAGGAATATTCCAGGTCAAAGACAAGCGAAAAAGTTTATAACTTATTCGACAAAGAATGCCACAAAGCTTCTCGAACTTGAAAAGTCCGAATTAAGGCTGATAATAGGCCTTCTAACTGGCTACTGCCCCTTGCGATATCATCTCAAGAATATTGGCAACACAGTAGATGACAAATGCAAATATTGCGATACTGTAACCTACCTGAATATAAGGTATTAATCCGCACTAGGCTAAAGTTCCTAGAATAGGTGGAATTAACGCCTAAAGACGTAGGGAAATTAACCCCCAGGAAAATCACAAGCATTGTAAAAAGTCTTGGAATCCTGAGCAACAACAAGATGTAGGGTAAATCACATGTAGGGTAAATCACAAAAGATCTTACAGGTCGTAGTGAAGTAAGGCTACTCAGAGCCAAGCGATCCCTAAAACAATCTACAAAGCGACATTATATTGGGTCATTATAGTTGGAATAATTGCGATATCTCTCATTTTATTAACATGTGATCAGAATCTGTTTGGTCCTAGTCTGCATTTAAATATTTTTAACGCCTTTATGCGCAACATCTATTTCATGGTCTTTTTTGTTAGAGATTTAAAATCTCTATGAGCGTTTTTTTCTGGGGGCTCTTCTTCTATTCGAAATCATGAGGGATAGTATATATCAAAAGAAGTAAACTGGGTATGAAACCCACCTCCTCCCCCGAAGTTACCTCTAGAACTGTTGTTCCACTTGTTCCGGGAACTTCAAAATTTTTTTTAATCGTTCTCTCTACAATATTGGTTAATTCTCACACAGATCCTTGCACGACACTCTCCTTCGGTTCATGCCGTTAACATCATTCTCGTTAGGAATAACCATCATTGTAGGCTCGTTTAATAATATGCTATTAGTCAACACAATAAAGTATTCATTAATTTTTGAAGTATTAAAGGATTATTTTAAAATCATTTGGATGTAGAACGTATACAGTATTAATAATAGTAGCCAATATTTAAGTTTTGATCTTAGTAAGAAGCTAAATATTTGCTTTAAACTTTTCTAAATCCAGGGAATTTTAGGCAACAAAGAATAAATTTAATTAATATTTTAGTAAATAAGTTCACTCCCAAAATGTTTCCCACATCGGATGAACTTACTTAAAATTTACTTCCCTTTGTATGTATAATAAATATTTGAACTGCATGCTTTCAAATTCAAATATAAAGTTTCACAGATTGAATTTCAGTTGAAAATATATTCATTCTTCCTTTCAATATATATTTTTTAAATTTAAACGCTCAATTAAAATAAGTTCACAGTTTTTAGTTTGTGTATGTTTTAATATAGACAATTTTAATTATTTCTTTATATGGGTCTCATTCTCTCGAAATTCCCGCAAAATAAAAATATTTATCTGATAGCCCAGTAAAGTAACACATTTGTAAAGAGTTTTTTGGGGATGAAGGATTTTTTTACTTTAAGTGATAGCAATTTAGGCACTTATAAACAGAAAAAAGTTTTAGCAAATGTCTTTGGGGTCCACCAATATTAAACAAAACATCTTTTCTGTGTTTTTGTGTGTCTGTTAATTTTGTGAAAGCTATCCAGTACAACTCTTCTTAGTACTTTTAAAACCCGACATTCTGATGTCTCACGTATTGAATTTGGTTGAAAAATAAACGAGATAATATTTTCGAAATTTCAAGATTTTTCGCTGTTTTGAAAAGACGCCACCTTTTAACCATGTTTCTTGCGATTTATTAAACAACGATGCATCTTCTGAAAAAAACGGTACTCTATCGCTAGAAAATTCGTTTTCTTAAATTCGTACACTACAATTGGATACGTTATCGCCAAGGAGGAAGCAAAATGTATCCACACCGTCAAAATGTTTATTGTTAAAATAACATTTAAACAACATGTTTAACCGAAAAAGTGTATAGAAATTTCTTAACCACTTTTCATACGGCAATTGAGTTAGTTTGTCGACATTTGTTATTTTACTTGAAAATTTTTTTTCATGTAAAAATGGATGGATTTAGAGTTCGTACTTTCATATTTCTAGTAAACTTTGATTAAAAACTTTTTTTCAAGCGAGCCTATGAACGTAATTTTTTCTTGATTTCTAACTCATTTTATTAACACTTATATACATACGTACGGGGCAAAAAAAACTATATATTTTTAGTAATACTCCTACAAGAGCGGGCTTCCAAGAACTGGGTAATCTCTGCGCATCATCTCGTTTATTAAGATTTTGTAGTCTTTTTTCGAACTCTATGGCCTCTCTGGTAATCCTTCACCTATAATGCTCGATATTAGTTACTGTTCTGGTGTTGTCGAAGTCTATTTTGTGCCCTGTGGATTTTATATGCTGTGCTACGGACGATGTTTTCTCCTCTTTTCGTACTGCATTCATATGTTCTTCCTTTCTTACACTAATACGTCTATCGGTCTGTCCTATGTATGATTTATTGCAATCTTGGCATGGGATTTCGTATACTCCTTGGTTTTCTAGGGTAGTTTTTGATTTTGGATTATGGAGGATTGCATTGATTTTTCGGTCTGTTTTAAATATTGTTTCTATGTTATGTTTACGTAGAAGTTTGCCAATTTTATCTGTCGTCCCTTTCACGTAAGGTAGATATGTTTTTGACACTGGTTTCTCGCATTCCTCCCGGGTTTTGTTTTTTGTCTGTATGGCGCTTGCGACTTCTGTATTGTGTACCTCGAAAATCCATTTTTCATTAGTGCTTTCTGACGTGACGACATCTCTTCGTTGATATGGTCGACGTCTGCTAACCTCTGAGAACGTGTCACTAGAGTCTATACTACTGAATTTAATTGTGCTGGGTGGTGATGTGATGCGCATTTAGATATCTGTCCGTGTGAGTGGGTTTTCTGTATACTGTGTGACCTAGTATCCTATCTTGTTTCTATTTCACTAATACGTCTAAAAATGGAAGCTTGCCTTCTGTTTCTACCTCCATGGTGAATTTGATCTTATCGTGAATGCTATTCAGGTGGTCTAAGAAACTATTTAATTGTTCTCTTCCACGAGTCCAGATTACGAATGTGTGTACGAAAGTTTTAGTTTGAGTGGTGCCGTTTGTATTGCACGAACTTCTAGGTCCTCCATGAAGAGATTAGCGATGACTGGAGATAACGGTGAGCCCATCGGTGCTCCTCTCGTTTGCTTGTAGCGCTGATCATTGTATATAAAGTATGTGTTGTTTAAACAGTGTTTAGTTAGGTTAAGAATGTGCTCCTCTGGATGATATTTTCGTTTGATCAATTCGAGTGACTCCTCTATTGGTACGTTAGTGAATAGTGGCACTACATCGAAGCTCACTAGAATATCTTCAGGTTACATAGTTTCGTTGTTTAGTAATTCGATGAAATGTTGTGCGTTTTTTACAGAAGACTTTGCTTTTTCTGCTAGTGGCTGCATCTGTCTAGCCAGATATCTGGCTAACTCCTGTAACGGTGACCCTACAGAGCTAACAATAGGTCTTAATGGGGCTCATCCCTAGCACAGCATATAAAATCCACAGGACACAAATGGACTTCGACAACACCAGAACAGTAGCTAATATCGAGCATTATAGGTCAAGGATTACCAGAGAGGCCATAGAGATCGAAAAAAGACCACAAAATCTTAATAAAGGGCATGATATGCAGAGATTACCCAGTTCTTGGAAGCCCGCTCTTGTAGGAAGATACGTAACAGTAAACACACGACGATCCACCGTGGATGAACCAATCACGAGGAGGTACGTTCAAGCATCGACAAATAGTGAAGAAACACAGCAACCTGCCCGAAGTGGACCTATCACGAGGAGTCAGAGCCGAGCGCTGACCAATCAGAGAGAACCCCGGCATTCTACGGCAACAATTGGACACGAGGATGCCCAACCATCAAAGAGAAGTCACGTGGAGCTTGCCGACTCAGCGAGGCCACTTGTCGGGTTGGCTTAGCCGCCCGCTGCGCCTCCCACAAGTAGTTGGGGACCAGTGACACGTAGCCAAGCGCGCCCTAGACCACAGCCTATATAAGGAGCCGCACAACGCGGAGAACGTCAGTTCAGTTCGAGCAACGAGGAGCAGCAGTAGAGAGCTTTCAGTGAGAACCTGAAGATGGCAGATGAGATTCTGCCAAAACGTCGTTCAAACAACCGTGACTCCTGGAGGAGTCGACCATCGATGCGGGAGAGCACCCGGAAGTACAATAACACTTCATATATATATATATATATATATATATATATATATATATATATATATATATATTCTGAATTAGAAGAAATTAATACTCAAAATTGGCATATTTTAATCAATGTTCAATGTTTGGATATTTTTTCCTTTTTTTAGTGTAGTTCATGATTAACGTAATTTAGGAAAAGTACAAGAAATCTTTTAGATGCAAGATTTATCTCTAAAATGCGACACTAGACGTACTTTTAAACCTAATATTAACCGAATAAAGTAAACTATGACAGTTTTGAACACACGTAATCGGCGAAACCAGCCTTCATCGGTTCATTTCAAGATAAGATGGAGTTTTACATTCAAAGAACTGCAGGAGTCAATTTCTAAAGATGCTGTTCTTGTTGCTCATGCATTCAGCGGTTGCGACATCAGATCAAGTAACTATCTAGATTAAAATTATTAATTTACTTAATAGTAGAAAATCTATGCACGAATATACACAAATTTTCAATTGTACATCGACATCATATTCGGATATTAAAGGAGTTGGTGGAATATTTTTTTTAGTAATATATGAAACCCTAAAATCTATTAAATGTATGAATGAATTGAAGTACAATTATTTATTCTTAAAAAATATTGAATAAAGGAAACTTTAATCTGACACTTTTACCACCCACTGCATGCACCAAGATTGCAAACTACCACCAAGCACAAACGAGGTTAGGTAATGACTTTAATCCAGAGTTTTCGTGAAAGAAGAAGAAACTGTCTTATCACCAATAAAAACGAGAGACCTTCTAGCGCCAGAGGAGCTGCAACTGCAAAAAGGGCAGCACAGTTTCGTATACTTGCAGAAGAGCAGAAATAATTTGGGTCTATATAAAAATTTTTAAATTTGTTTAATTCTTTAATTTGTATAATTCCATTTTTATTATTCTTTTTTGTAACTACACATAAAAACTATTTGTTTCAAGTTAAAAATAAACAAAATATCAAATAATCGATTTAACTCGATTTATTTAAATATACCATATCATCTTAGCAACTACTTGGTACATTTTTTCAGATTTTTGGCTATAAACTGGCCAATTGTCTTACAATGAAATGTAAGAAACTAAAGGGAAGGTAATTAAATTTACTAATTTAGCATAAAAATTTGTTTCTATAAGAACCTTTCTTTTTTAAGTTATTAGCATTTGAAAATAGGGGTAGAAAGAATTGACGAATTTCGAATTTCGTTTATTTATATACCAAATTTAATGATTGAGGTATTAAAAGATCGGGCTTCAAAAGCACGAAGAATTATTATATTTGATAATTTTCAAAAAAATTAACGAATTTCAAGAATAACACGAAAAATATGCATTGTTATTTTTGGAGGTGAGTTTGACGGCGAACTCCCAAAAATATTTGCTCTAACTTTTTTTCCCGTTCATTAGTACTCCAAATTCTATGAAGCAATGTCCTCTTTATTATTAGTATATTTATATAAATTTTACTGTATTTGTTTAATAAACAATCTATTAAACGAAGTAATTCTGGTGTGTGGGAAGAACGTCATTATTATTACCGAGGGAAATGACTCACAATTTATCTAATAAAAATTAGAAACACATTTGAACTGGGGGCCGAAGTAAATCCACCTGGAAACTAATATCTACCCAGCAGCTTTTAATATGCCCTATTTTTAGTATTTCAGTGAATAATAAATTAAACAAGCTAATTACCAAGAGTATTCGATAGTTTATTCAGTAAAGTATGTTAAAGCATCATCAAAATGCATTCAAGAGTTCTGCTAAGAGTCTAATGTAGCTAGTTAGCAGTGCAGCAAGTGTATAAGTGACTTTCTGCTGATTTATAGTTTACTTAATTCAACCACAAGTGTTAAATTCTCGTACATCGGACCACTAACTTGGCACGTTTACGTTTGCTATGCCACTATCCAAAACGCATATGTGCCCCTAAGTAATGGAACCGCTAGATAATTGATCGATAACCCTAATAAATTTTCTAGCACGTCACCAAATGCATTGTTCATATCCACGTGACACATTAAATGAAATATGATATTAATATGCGAAGCTCGGTGGCAAATAGGAGTACGTGTAAATTCTCACTAATGTCGTCAGAAGTTCACGGGATGTGGAATTAGACCTCAAAATGCATTGTCTCCGAATAAATCTTCAGTCAACGTATTTATCTAAAATCTCTTGTCGCATGCTTTAAATATATAGTTCAAAAGTTACTCATTTTCTCTGCGTTTTTCAAAAACTTGAAAAAAACCTTAAAAAAATATATTCATTTGTTCTACGTAAGAAAAAAAGAAAGAAATTAGGTAGTTATAATTTTTCGAGGTTGTACGAATTTCAGATCCAAAAGTCAAGTGTAGGAAGTGGAATTGACATGTTACTATTCCCATAATCATCGTCGTCAAATTTCATCCCTTAATTTTTTTCTTATCTCCTGAAATAAGGAAGATATAAGCGTTTGGGTTTTCTTATTTTTCAAGTTCTTGTATTAACCCTCCCCCACAATGTATAATACTACAAGCTAATTTTCTATGTGGCTACTTCACCGCAGCTCCAGACTTCTCTTTTTGACTATATACTTCATGATGAGCAACATAACCTTTGCTGAAACCAAACTGGAGGACAATATCAAAAAATGCTTTACCATTATCGTAGTCTCTTGCACCTTCTGACCACTTTTTGCCACTGATACAGATAAAAAATTCATGAAATCGTGAAAGCTCATTTTTATGCTTATTTATTTTAACAGAATAAAATTTCTCCTATTAATGTGCATTGATGGTAAAGAATAAAATATAACAAAAATCACAACAAAATACAGATTAGAAATTTATGAAATCGTGTAGAGCTGATTTTTACCCTTATTCAATTTAACAAACTGATTATTTTTCTATTTCTCCTATTTATATACACTGATACAGACAATAAAATATTACCTATCAGAAATTTCTAAAATCGTGTAGAGCTTATTTTAAACCTGATTTATTTTGAAATACATTTTATTAATACATAATGATAGCCAAAAGCAAAATATTGCAGGTTATAAATTGTTGAAATCATATATGTATTTCAACATTGTTTCCATAACAATACAACCAAAAATCTGAAGCTGGATTTCACAGTTGGAATCTAACACGGGAGGTGTTGGACAAAAACTTTATTTTCCAAACGTAGGTAAATAATTGATTACTTTACTTGAATTTTTATCTTGTCTTTACTTCTAATAGTACTACCATAGTAGGGGTACTTTTATCGCTGGCTGGGATACCCATTGAATTATGCAAGAAAAACAGCAGCACAAAATACATTCCATATGTAACAGAACAAATTAGTGCTAATCATTTTTTCCCCGCACAAACAATTCCAAAGAATTTCCTTTACATACGGGAATACATATATAGTGTAATACATGTACAGCCTAGTGCAATAATGCCTGGTACTTTCAAAATCTTCCGTCTCTTTCTCTCATTGCCGGAAGAGGAAAGAAAATATCGAAAGTCCCAGGCATTACTCCACGGGAAAAAATAAACTAGTGCAACACTTTCGAATCAAGAGTGCGTAAGTATCGACTATTGACACCGAAGATCCGATGTGGAACACTATATCGAGGCGACAGCACTTCACTGCCGACACGCAACACTAGAGAAATACAGTGTTTCAGCTCCGAAATCAACAGTAAATTACTCTTAATTGGCGTTTTTTTCTGTTTCGACTCGACAGTATTTCCTGCTCTGAGTTGTATCGTCGTTGGCCTGAAATCCGACACCTTCAGTCCGTGCATCAGGTCTACACAATGAACCCTTATCAATGCACGTGTTGCTAGAAATATATATATATGATCCATACTCATAAATGTGGGTCAATTAAAAGTATATAAATAAAATTTATTACAAATAAAAATAATGCTTTAATCCAGTCAACAAGTACAGTGAAAAAATAAGTAGCGCTAATTTTTTCTATTACATATGGAATGTGTTTTGTGCTGCTACTTTTCTTGTATAATTCAATAGGTATCTCAGCCAGCGAAAAAGTACCCCTACTAGGTACTACTACTAGAAGTAAAGACAAAATAGAAATTCAAGTAAAGTAATCAATTATTTACCTACGTTTGACAAATAAGGTTTTTCTCCAACAAGCCACGTGTTAGATTCCAACTGTGAAATCTAGCTTCTGATTTTTGGTTGTATTGTTATAAAAACAATGTTGAAATATTAACTGTGTACGGTTTCAACAATTTATAACCTGCAATATTTTGCTTTTGGCTATCATTATGTATTAATAAAATGTATTTCAAAATAAATCAGGTTTAAAATAAGCTCTACACGAGTTTCGAAATTTCTGATCGGTAATATTGTATTCCTTACCATCTATCAGTGTATATTAATAGGAAAAATAGAAAAAAAAATGTTAAAACGGATAAGGGTAAAAATCAG
The DNA here is from genome assembly GCA_963675555.1 of Leptura quadrifasciata. NCBI lineage: Eukaryota > Metazoa > Arthropoda > Insecta > Coleoptera > Cerambycidae > Leptura > Leptura quadrifasciata. The sequence goes on from OY776674.1 coordinate 141,611,535, forward strand.
CTCTACACGATTTCATAAATTTCTAATCTGTATTTTGTTGTGATTTTTGTTATATTTCATTCTTTACCATCAATGCACATTAATAGGAGAAATTTTAGTCTGTTAAAATAAATAAGGATAAAAATGAGCTTTCACGACTCCATCAATTTTTAATCTGTATCAGAAAGTAAAGGTGGTCAGAAGGTGCAAGGGACTACGATAACGGTAAAACGCATTTTGTTATTGTTTTCCAGTTTCGTTTAAGCAAAGGTTATGCTGCTCATCATGAAGTATATAATCAAAAAGGTAAACATTATGGATGGTCAGGGGGTGCGGGGAAGCCACATAGAAAATTAGCTTGTAGCATTATACGCCTTCGGGTCTCCGTAGAAAATGTCCCTGTCTGATCTCGGAGGACGCCGACCGTCTTTCTCTAAAAATTGTTCTAAACCTCTTTGAGGTTATGTACCTCCGACCGGTTCCGACGGGATAAATTCTTGCAAAAAAATTATAATAGAAAATATATATCCATATGGCGCAGAAAACAAGATCTTGCTGTATGTGAATCCTTTTGCTTTCGCATGACAGAGGGAGAAAATTGGCTGCGAACCCAGGTTTCTTGATATCTCGCAAAGTTCACTACAAATTTCGAATTTTTCTTTACTAAAATAATGCTCACAAAAATTGGGATAAATTTTACTAAATGTCTTTTCTTCTATAATAGATATTAAGCTAGATACTTGACGTGGCCCTCGTAAAATATACAGATTTATAATTCCGAATAAGGAAGACCTAACCTAATTTTAATTAGATTAGTTGTCCTATTCGAGCATATGCAAATGTTTTGTTACAAAAATAACTTCCTAAGTTATTCAACTTATCTCCAAGAGACTTTAAGTTTAACTTTCCATCCAGAAAGAGTATAAATTGTTTGGAATCTGCTTAAAAGTCACATATATTTTTCTGAAAACTTGTTTGATATGTGAAACAGTTTTATTTTATAGCACTATGTCTACAGAGTAAAATCGATATGATATAAACTTTAAACACCAACAAATCTTCAAGGAAACAAAAACAATAGATGTCTCCCGCATAAAGGAATTTAAATATTTTGTCTATGCAGTAGTTTTCTAAACTAGATATAAAAGAAATTACAACTCTTTTTGTTTCCATTGTGGTTTTGATTAAACTTTTATGAACATAAATATCATAAACTGTTACTTACTGATTATATTTCAAAAAATAACCAATACCTCTTGATATGATTTTATTTGAGTGTTGCTACCGAAATATTAAGAAACTTTAAAAAAGAAATATTAAAATTTAGTTATTTTAGTTGTATAAGTGAAGCTGAATTTGATGTGATTACATTAAGAAAACATACAGGATGAAGTGGTAAGCAGTGGGCCGTACATTCTCATAGAAATATTGGGTGATCGTAAGTTAACCGGTTATTTATCTGATAGAGATGGTCTATTACTATGCAAGAACAATATTGAATTTTGAAACTTATGCTGCCTAATTTTGATGAAAAATTTCTCATTGAGTAATATTTTAGGTTATGAATGCTTAATTAAACATAATCATAAGGGTATATTACTATCAGCACAATAGAAGTCAGGCTAGCTTTAGTTCTTACCTTGTCACTGAGGATACTGTATTGAAAGTTCTTTATAAACTAAAGAATATATTTAAAAGGCCTGATAAATGTAGGTTTAATAAAGTTCTATTGCCCTTGAACCTTAATTTTCTGATATATTTAAACATTGTAAATAACAGAATTCTTTTTTATACAAATTTTTAAAATGTTGGAAAATGATTTCTAGTGTATTCGATCTTAGACCTAGGGCTCTTAAAATTGACAGAAAAAAACGTTCTTTTACACATAACCAGGAATTTTTCCGAACCTCTTTTCTGTCGAAGAGTAGGGATCTTTTACTTGCCTAGCATTTAATAGACGAGTGACCAACAGCTTTTATGCCCTCCGATGTATGGTATATCCACTACGCAATCATCGCCTAAGAGTGTATAGTTTCTGTGCATACACTGAGATACAAGCTGCTAGAAGATGGGGCGAGGATACTGATTTCCTTGAAATGGTCACCCGGACAAGTACTAATGGCGCCTAACGTTACTTTACATTACATATCGAAATATGAGAAAGTTATAGAACAAATTTATTCAACATTAAAAAATTTACGTATATCCTCCCAAACACCCAGTTCGCGACCGACCATGCAAACAAATTAAAACAAATATAGTCATCTGCAATTGTACTCTGCAGATAAAGAAGGTAACATAAACTTTACGATCTCATTATAACATCGTTACTTTCTGTACTATTTCGTCCGTAAATCGAGTCACCTGCCTTTATAGGTTTTTAATACGCCGGTTTGTTTGATGACACCATACTGAATGCTTCAGCGGCGTTAATAATGAGCTCGTAAAGTTTCCGTTGCCTTTTTTATCTGCAGAGTAAAATTGCTGACGACTATAATAATATTAAAGTTATTTTTGACTTATTTTCTTTTAAATAAAGGATGGTTTTCAAAACTAATTTTAATTATCTCCCTATGTCACTAACACACGACACTCGCATCGAGTAGTATACTACTCGAGTGTAATATTCAAATGTTTTGGTCTCTTGTATAATTCTCGTATAAATAAATAACCCTCACAGCATAGGATTGTCTCCTTACCTAAACACAACTATGATGGACCACATAAGTTGAGGAAAGTTCTCAGCCAACTTTCCATAATTGTAATAGGTCTTGGTCTACATAGGAAAGGCATAGCAAACATATGCTTACATTTTCCTACGTAGCTGAATTTGCACGTCATTTCCTTGTTACTACTGACTATATAAATATCAATCTTGATTTCATGAAGAATGTGAGACATATACTAAATTCGATACGTACACAATTTGCCGATTCCCCGTAGCTCGGTTCCAAAAAATACATAATTATCCGGCTTTGCATAGACAGCTTCACCACCTCCAAACTTGATTTAGATATAATCTATACCCAGTATTAATTACCTGTTAAATAATTCAATTAATGATGTATTATGTATGAAACAAATTGAATCAACCAACAAAGATTTCTCTATTTTAGTAGGATGCTAAAAACTAGAATATTCTAGGGCTTCTAGCTTTTAAAATTAATTAAGTACATTGATATGTCGCTCTTTCACGTGGCACCATTTATTGCTATCACGTCAGATGACGTGGAAGAGCTTGTCTACTACAGTAGGACGACAAAATATAATTGAAATAAAAATAACATATAATGAATAATGAAAGCCGACAAATAGCATAGCCAGGGTCAAATAGGTAATATATTTACATTATATATAGAAATCGAATATTATAAAATGTGTAGGAGAAAAATTAATTGAATGTTATTTACTTGAGATAGTAATATTCTTGTTATATCTGTGACTGGTGTATTCGATATACTTATAAAATTATGTCTTTGTTGTCAGACTCCCGAGAATGAATTAAATGTACAAGCCCACCTCTGCATTATTACACAAGGAAAAAGTTGGTAACAGGATAGATAAGGGTGATCGGTGCAAACAATTTACATTACAGAATTTTCCTACTTAAGAAATTATACAAATTATAAATAAAAACTAAAGACTCGTAACAATTTATTTGAATATATATTAAACACAGCAAATAGCTCCACTTATATTTGATAAGAATTTGGGGAATAATAAGTTTTCATATAAAAATGCTTCAACAACATATTTGCCCCACTTACTCTTAAAGAACATTTATTTATTGTGCGGAGTATGATATCGGAAGCTATAAAGAAAGTTACCATTTTTTTAAGTTAAATTTCCAATTTGTGGTACATGTTTTCGATGTAATATACACCTTCTATACGATTTAAGTACACACCTTAAGTTCGAATATCATAACAACGCAGAAGATTTAAGAAACAAAAAAACTTGCATTCGTTGTATGTCTCTTGTAACCCACAGACTTAAATTTTAATAACTTATGTTGAACAGTTCTGAAGATCTACATAGTTTTATTTAAAAATGTCTCAGTGTTTGCTTTATTTCCATAAATAACAAAACAGTCATTGTAGCATATTTTTGTATATTGAAATAATAACAAAATTCAAAGTTAATTGCTTTTTAGGAAGTGCAACGGAATTTGGACTTTCCGTGTTCCATTTAGAAACTTCAACGAAAACCAATTTTTTGATTCTTCTTTAGGGAATCACTCTAATATGCCACATGTAAATTTAAAATAAATTTTGCTTGTATTGGGTAGCACTGCCGAAACCTATAAGCTCGGTAAAATAGTATCTGGGGAATTATTCATCTAAAATATTTTATATCCAAAGTATTCGCACCTATGTTTTATACCGAACTGATACGCATGTGGTTAGTTACTTTTTCGGGGTACACTTTTTCTTAACGTCATGTACAGAGAACATGAGAATCATCATTTTCCTGAACAAAAGTTATAATTTATTGCGTACGAACAAATTGTGACAAAATTAATAAATATTATTTTTTCAAAATAATATTTCGAATTTATCTATACTTTAGAGGTCGCTCAAAAGATTCCAAGACTCTAAACATCTACATGCTAGATGTAAACTTTATTGTCTAAAGAAGTATGTTATTGACAAAGTGTAAGATTGTAAAACACAAACAATATTTGTATAGTTCAAATGTGCTTTTAGAGGGCGGAATATTAAAACATAATATTTTTAGTCGTAAACTCCTCTATAAAATCCAGACTGCAGCCAACAGCTACTCTCCGGGCTATGTGCCCCGCCGAGCGCTGAATTACAAGTTACAAGCCTGGTGCGTTAAGTGTAATAATTGCATATTACCATCAAAACGCTAATGCTTCGATTGCAACAAACACCAACTGAAAGACTGATCCTACTTAAAAGAGCTCTCGTGCCAGTCGTCACACACAACTTGCAGACTGCAGTTTCGAGCTGTTGGCTCTCGTCAGTGCAAGGTAGGCATGTGACGACCGACACGAGGATCACTTGACTATTTAGTACATATCGGTGTCTTTGGGATAGCGACATGTAAAACAGTCAGCAGGCGCCATCTAGCGGTCCAGTGTCTATTGCAAGTGAAAAATAAATAGCCTGACTGGGCTTAGCATAGTTCAAATTGCTTTTAGAGGGCGAAATATTAAAACATAATATTTTTAGCTGCAAACTCCTCTATAAAATCCTTATTTTACTATAAGGAACGTAACCAGACTGCAACCAACAGCTACTCTCCGCGCTATGTGCGCCGCTGAACGCTGAATTACAAGTTGCAAGCCTGGCGCGTTAAGTGTAATAATTATTACACTTAACGCAATTGCATATTACCATCAAAATGCTAATGCTTCGATTGCAACAAACACCAGCCGAAAGACTGATCCTACTTAAAGGAGCTCTCTTGCCAGCCGCCACACACCACTTGCAGACTGTAGTTTCGAGCTGTTGGCTCTCATCAGTGCAAGGTAAGCATGTGACGACCGACACGAGGATCACTTGACTATTTAGTACATTTCGGTATCTTTAGGATAACGACATGTAAGACAGTCAGCGCCATCTAGCGGCCCGTTGTCTGTTGCAATCGTAAAATAAATAGCCTGACTGGGCTTAGCATAGTTCAAATGTGCTTTTAGAAGGCGGAATATTAAAACATAATATTTTTAGTCGCAAGTCGGAGAGTAGCTGTTGGTTGCAGTTTGGTTATGTTCCTTATAGTAAAATAAGGATTTTATAGAGGAGTTTGCGACGAAAAATATTTTATTTTAATATTTGTATAGTCGTTACATAAACAGTAAAGTAAATCATTATAGTGTACAGTAATACCAACAGACATAATATAATCTAATATAAGAATGTCAATAAACATATATTTATCGAAACAGATGTAATGAAAGCATATTAAAAAGAATCATCATAATATTCTTGTAGATTATAATAGGGTTTATCAATTAAGAAATTTTTTACAGCATTCCTAAATTGGTTATCTGGGACAATATTTTTTAAAGCTATTGGGAGGTGATTGTAAAGTTTTTTACCAATATAAATTAATGATTTTTTTATAAGGCTAGTCGATGGTAAAGGTAAACAGATATTGTTAGCTTGGCGGGTGTTGCAAGGGTTATAACAAAGTCGAACTTATTTCGTTTTTTATGAGATAAGCAGACGGTTTCATGAATAGAAATAGCAATTATTGATTGAATTTTGTGATCAACAAATAGAGGTTTACAAGAGTCTCTCACGCGCGCTTAACACATGTATCTAATTGCTCGTTTTTGTAAGGTGAGTACGCTGCTAATTGTCCCCTGACAGCACGATCCCCAAAACGAAATACCGTATCTTAAGTGCAACTCTATTAAACAAAAATACGCTGTTCTTGCCATAGAGTAACCTAGTTCGGTAGAGATTGTGCGGATAGCATAACATCCTGAGGCTAATTTCTTATTTGCGTTCATTATATGTTCTTGAAAATTTAGCTTGTGATCAATATGCAGACCAAGAAATTTAAAGTGATGTCTATTCGCCAGAATGTAGCTTCCAAGAAGAAGTTGCTCGAGGCTGCAACCGAATGTTACTACAATAGTCTTTACTATGTTAAACGTGATGAGATTTTAATCCCACCAATGTTTTACCAAGGAAATATCGGAACTAATTACATCATGTAGTAATTTTGGATGTGTTATCTAATTGGAGAAGTATAGTGAAATATAATTGCAAGAACAAATGACTTACCTGTAAGAAGTTCGTTCTGAATTATATGAGATATACTTGTTCGATTAGAGTCCCATCCTAAGTCCCTTCAATAACAATCAAGTTTTTGGAGGCAATAAAAACAGTTTAACGACTGGCCTGGAAGCCAGCCGATACTGATATGGAATTATTTTTAAAATGTGCTTGACAAAGCTACGATTGTGAAACTACTTTTGTTATCTAATTGGACGAGTATAGCGATACTATGATATTACTTATAAGTATCTTGATAATTCTAGCACAGGTAATTAGGTAAATTTTTTAGGTTTCTACTGTGAACATTTAAGTTGCTTTTATCTTACAATTTTATGTGGAATGAACGCCGGTCATCCTTTTTGGTGTCTCTGATACACAGGGAAGCTAGTAATACCTGCAGCGACACACCACGCCAGTAGAATTACTGTGGCTACTGGGAATCGTGTGCCCTGAGTAGACGTAATAAGTCAAGGACCACGCGACGGTCTCCTGCATTCTACCGGCTAAGATTTCTGCCGGGTTTCGGCACGCCAGCCGGTACGATATTCAGTTCGAAAGAAAGTGTGTGGCTTGTCTCTTATGTCGGTACTGTCATCGTAACAGTAATGTCTCCTGTGTTCGAGGAGCGAATCTCGATATCTTGTCCATTTTTCTGTCACTTTCAAGATAATGATGTTCTTCGCGGGAGTCTCATACTCCGTGGCATACATTTCCTTGAGTTGATAGTTGAGGAGGACTAGTCCAGGCTTGTATTTATCTGAGAGTGAGAAACGAGTAGTTCCAGTAAATTAGGCACCTCTAACTCCCTACAAGAGACAGCGGTAACATAAGGCAGCACTAATGTTTCATCCATTCCATACAAAAGCCTTAAATGATAACAAAGCACTCATAATGCTCCGTCACATCTTTGAATATAGCCCTAGACTACATAACGTACAAATCCGACAAGTGCATTAACGTGTCTGGCGCCTTGCAGTTGACATCAGGGACCTCCATACCCATGACATGACTTCTAGACGACGATATTGAATACATCATCCTGACAAGTCATTATAAATTATGCGGCCTGGGGCTTCAGTCCAACTGACCTTAATAAAGCGAACTCAGCGTTTCAGACAAGTCAAATTCTTCTATATTCATACAATGATTATCCATATGAGGATTCAGAGAGACAGTGCAGCTTTAATTTGAACTTTTTGCTGAGCAGGTTCCAACTCGGTGACAATCTCGATTACCCACTTGACGTCGAAGATGAGACCCTGTAGACTGAGGACCGGTAGGTAATGTTCCTCGGCGGTACGCATGTTGGACTAGTTTGAGTTATTGTGTGTAAAATACAGCAGTTCATTTGCCAATTAGCTTTAATTGTTTTCACGGGATAATGTATCGCACATCGTAAAATCTTTCATATGTGTTTCTTGACAAATATACTTTAATTCGCTTAGAACAGTATCTGTGTATTTCCAATGATAAAAAAAAGAGTAAAAGAACAAAAAAAGATGGTTTTTGTCTGAAATCAAAGTTATGCACGGTCAACTTTGTGAGATGGAAAAATTAGTACAACAGTTACGAAATCCAGTTTATACTGCCAGATATAAAGCATTTAAGGCATTGTATAAAAGTATCATTTACAATGATAGAAAAAATGTAAATAAGAGTAGATTGACTCAGTACAATAATGTAATACGCGAAAGCTGGAAGATAATCAACTAGACATGTAATTGTAACAAATAAACAAATAGAGTTAAAGCTAAATGATAAAGACAACCCAATAACTGATAAAAACAGAAATTGTTAATATATGAAGTGACTTTTTTAGTCGTTTAACAAATTCCTGTTCAAAACCAAATACTCAAAATGTTAAAATAATTAACCATGGACATAATTTTTATTTGTCACCAACAATACGAGAGGAAATAAATAATATTACTTTAAAAACTATCAAAAACCCGCTGCAGATTTTGACGATGTACAAGGCAACATTTTTAAAATTGTAAGAAGTTGCATAATTGATCCACTATCGTATCTTATAAATGAGTCATTCTGTTCAGGTATTTTTCCACAAGCATTAAACATTTGAAAGTGAATTCCAGTATATAAAAATAAGGGGTCAAGATTCGAAGTTAATTCATTTGCAGTATCAATTTGCAATAGTCTTTGAAGCAACTTATGCGAATAGATTACATAGCTTTGTAGAGCAATATAAAATAATTCCAGCAGCTCAAAATGGCTTTAGACATGGTAAATACGCCGATTCTGCTGTCTTTAACTGTTTTCACTCAATAACAATTAATTAAATGAAAATGAACATATGTTAGCTTTGTTCTATGATCTAAGTCGGGCATTCGATACTGTTGACCATCAGCTAAATTGTATGGATTTGATATAAGAGAAATAAGTCATCAAAATGGGCTACTTCATATTTAAATAATAGAAAGCAAACCGTAAAAATACAAGGAATTTAATCACACACCACAAATAATGACTTAGGAGTCCCACAAGGCTCAATTCTTGGACCTTTATTTTTTACAATATTCACAAGTGATACCACGATACATGTCTAAGTTCTGATAAAATGATTCTTTATGCGGATGATACCAATATTCTTATGAGCCAAGATATACACACTCATAACAAAATCTAATGCAGCCTACTTTTAGCTCTCGTAATGGTGTAGTGACAAAGACCTTCTGTTAAATCTAACAGAAATATATCACATGCAGTTCTTAAAGTGTATACGAACTTTATTGAAACCGTATAAAAACTAAAAGCCGGCAAAAACAGTCGGCATCTCTTTATTGTATATGGGTGGAGGTAAATAGAAATGCTTGTCATAAGAAAATAAAAAGATTTTCGGGCGTTATTATATTACATCTGTTTCAAATGGTCTCCAGAAAGCCATGATAAATTAGTAAATAATTAAAATATTTCACCTTTTATATAGTAGTAAATATATATAAATATGAACAATAACTAACTAAACTCCTACGGTTGATATTATAATAGGTATTTATGCACTGCACTGGCACATTGACAGCACATCTCAGAAGTCCACGTTGACTGCTGAGAAACGATTTACGAGTTTTTTTATGCTAGTAGGCCTGTTCGTTTTATTATTTTTAAACCAGTGCAGTCGTAGATGATTCATTCAGGCTGATTACATTGCCAGTCTGGGACTCGCCTGCACAGTTTCAACTACCATTTGAATCTCGATACTATTGCTAAATATATAGAACAAAATATCAAGTTCAGTGCGCACGGTCCTGTGCTTTAACACTGACCAGTTTCAATTGTGCTCGTATAAAGTATACAAAAAAATGTTAATTCATTTTATTATTGATTAGGTCATGTAATCAATCTATCCAGAAGACTGATAATATTAGGTTCTTGGGAATAACAATTGATCACGAGCTTACCTGGCAAGAACATATCGAGGGCTTCATGGGGAAAAAAGGCGTACTGATCATTTTCGTCAAATCTTACATTTTTAGGAGTATGTGTTCGTCTATGTGGTATACGTTGTGTAGTGAAAGGGCGTAATCAGATTCTTGTCCTTCTCCGGTAATTAATGACCAACAGTAAGCGTAAAAACCAATGTTCACTTTGAAACGTCGTAGAAAAGGCCGGAAGCGCCATAAGCCCTATAACTTATTGCAGTAGAAGGACGTATGAACCACGAGTCATAGGGTTCCTGCACATTGGTGTCGGAAGGATTCAAAAATAGTTTATTTAGAGATTATTCTCAACAAGGAGCTCATGTACTCACTTTATACGGAATATTGCAACGAAATAAATGAAAAGCCAATGTGTAAAACCACTTATAAAGAGAAGTTAATTGAAATGAACATTGATTTTCATGTTCCAAAAAACGATATGTGTTGGTGCCATGAATTTGAATTAAAGTCTTATAAAGAGAGACAGGCCAAACAACAGGTGTATGATGAGCACATAAAGCGTAAAAAAGCTGCTGAAGAAGACAAGAAAAGAGGCTATCTAAGAGCAAAGAATGGCGAACATTTTATATCTACCAATTTTGATCTTGAGGCTGTGTTGTATTCTGAATTGGTATTTGCAAAACCTGTTTCTTTATAAACGAAAGCTTGCTTCTTTTAATTTCACAGTTTATGATATAGCTAAAAAAGTGGTTACTGCTATTTTTAGTCAGAGGTTCCAATGAAATCAGCACTTGTTGCTGAAATACTTACAGCAACTTCCCAACTATGCAACACATGTATCCTTTTTCTCTGACTGGTGTTCAGGTCAGAATAAAAATAGTATAATTGCTAAGGTGTTTCAATACGTTGTAAAAAAATTACTTCACATTGAAATCATTGGCCTCAAATTTTTAGAACCCGGACATACACACATGCAGTGCGACAGCATGCATGCTACCATAGAAGCTGGTACTCAAAAATTTATACTCCGCATAAATGGCATAATATCATTAAATTAGGCAAACAAAGGAGAACCATATTCTGTTACTGAACTTCAACATGCGGACTTTAAAGACTTTAAGAAATTTATAATAGAAAATCTACCAAATTATCGATTTATAACAGAGAGTACATTATTGCGATGGAAGAATATAAAATGGCTTCGGTTTAAAAAGTAAAACCAAGACATACCATGTTTGTCAAATATGACTTTGAGGAAGAACAATTCCAAATGATTAATACAACCAAGGCCATAAGAAACCATCGACATATAATTGAACCCAACATTGGAGCTCCTGTTTCTAGTACTTTGTATCCTACACTTTCACCAATATCAAAATTAAAATTTGAAAGTTTATTAAGTTTGTGTAGTAGTGATGTAATACCAAATTCATATCAAATATTTTATAAGAACTTGTCTGTGAAAGGTCACCTAATTCAAATTATGTTTGGGATCAGGAAGACGAAATCAGTTTAACGCAGATACGTCAAAAAATGGTTTGAGATTCGGAAGACGAACTAAGTATTTAAAGAGACGCGACCAGAGACATTTTTAAGTAAGATATTACATTACTTTTGAATGTTAGAAAATATTTTCATGTTAAAAAAATGTAATAAATACACGTTTTAATTATTTTTTAATTACTTTTTGAATTTTAACTATTTTGAAAATACATAAGACCTTTTATTGAAAGAGAAAACTATATGAAATCGTTGTAGAAAAATGGCGTATAGACCAGTATTTTTGTTAATTGTAAGTGAATAAAAAAATTTTTATTAGCAATTTATTAAGGCATCTTCTTAATTAACTATCCCATGAAAAAAATAAAACTTGTAAATATTATGTCTCTTTTATAATTATAAAAATGTTTAAACGTCAATATCTCACAATTGGTACATGGTCAATACGCCCTTCTTCAATGAAGCTTTCGATATTTCCACTATCTGTTAAACTTAGCCTGTTATATAATAACTAACCTCAGGAAAACGCTAGTTTTAAAAACATTATATTATGGGCTTGTTCAATCTACATTACAATATGGTTTGCTTCTTTGCGGTTCTTCAACACATTTAACCAAAGCATTTGTTGGCCAAAAAAGAATATTACGGTATATGGTTGATGTACCACCTCTAAGTAGTTGCAAAACGTTATTTCAAAGTTTTAAAATATTGACATTGCCATGTTTATATATCTTCGAGATTATCATGTACATAAGAATGAATATAAACAATTACAGCAAAAATTATGACGTTCATAACTATAATACAAAAAACTGTCATATATAACACCAACCTTTTACAAGACTAAATACAAGTCAGAATGACCCTCTATATATGGACATTAAATGTTATAATAAGATAAATTTCTTTAAAAGTACTGATACTATTGCTATTTGCAAAAATAAATTTATAACATTTTTAATAGTAATAATAATAATAATAGTAAATGGTCTTTATTTTATACTCGGCGAAGTCCAGGTCACCCTGTTCTACTTAACCAAGTTTAGAAAATACAAAATAAAATAATAACAATACAGTTTGTTACAATATGCAGTGAACACAGTATGAATAGCACAGTATGTACACAATATGAGAGTAGGTAATGAAATAACATTAAAAAATAAAACAGTAATTCATAAAATTAAATAATAATCAATCAATTATGCCTGAGTTTGCCTAGAAAGTAAAATATTATACATATATGTTTTAAAACGTTGATGGTTATAACTTTTAAATTCAGCTGGTACAGCATTATATATTTTTGAAGAACAATAAGTAAATGAACGCCTGAAAAAAGTAGTTCGGTGTCTAGGGATATTTAAAAGAAGCTGATTCCTAACATTAACATTATGAGATAAGTGACGAAAATTAATTTTTTTCAACAGATAATTCGGGCATTTAGTTAATATTGTTAAGTTTGTGTACGAAGCAAACCAAGTGCAGTTGTCGGCGATAACGCATATTGAGCCAACCAGTCTCATTGATTTTATTGCTTACATGATCACGCCTGTGCAAATTGTAAATTAACCTAATACAGCTATTTTGGATTGGATTTTTTGCAACCTGTCAGCTGTTCTAACATCAAGACATGGACCATATACGATATCCGCATAATTTAATAATGACAGCACCAACGTATCAGATAATATCTTTCTTAAATCTCTATTCAAAAAGATTTTATTTCTGTACAAGTTTCTCAACGCAAGGTAACATTTTTGTAGGAGTTTACTAACATGCTCACGATATCTGAGTTTATTGTCAATAGTTAGACCTAAACTTCTGACACTAGTTGCAACAGGCAATCGAACGTCAGCCAAGGTGATATTTAAGTTATTAGCAGCCCATTCAGAATCATTTCCAATGTATATCATGACTGACTTCTGTGGATTTAAAATCAGACTATTACGCACAGAGTAGGTCTGTAAATTTTTTAGGTCCGTATTAAGCTTAGATTGAGCCTGTAATGCATCATTTTTTGTGAAAGACAAGTAAACATTAGTGTCATCGGCATACTGATGACTATAAGAGTACTGTAGTTGACGACATATGTTAGAAGTGTATAAAATAAACAGAAGAGGTCCAATGATAGAACCCTGTGGGACACCAGAAGTAACTTGCAAGGCAGATGATATTGTATTTTCTAAGATAACACTCTGGGTAAGATTAGCAAGATAACCTTTAATAAGGTTTAAAGCAGAAGTGTGAAACCCATAATATTTTAACTTAGCACACAGGAGATCATGATTAACAGTGTCAAAAGCCTTGCTGTAGTCAAGTAACACTAAAGCGGTAGTCTTTCTATCGTCAACACCCCTGGCAATGTCGTCAGTTACATCAAGAAGAGCTGTAACCGTACTGTAGCCTTGTCTGAAACCTGACTGTTGCAAAGGTAGTATTTTATTTGCGTTGAGAAAAGCATTCATTTGATCATATAAGATCCGCTCAAGTATTTTGGACAAAGTAGGCAAAATGCTAATTGGGCGTAGATCAGAATAAGAAGTAGGATTAGATATTTTGGGTACCGGTATAATTAAAGCTTTTTTCCAATCTCTAGGAAATGAGTTAGTTTCTAAAATAGAATTGAGTATATGAGTGATATGATCAGTAATATATGGAATGCAATATTTGATCATAGTGGTACTGATATCATCAGCTCCTTTAGCATTAGATTTTATTTTAAAAATTATTTTTCTAACTTGCGTATTAGTAATATTTACAAATTTGAATTTATCAGAATTAGATAAATTATTAGTTTCAAGAAATTGTAAGAGTTCATGACAGGGGGGTGGAGCATTAGCCGCAACCTGTATAAAATTATTATTGATATAATCAGGTTGTTTTAAGTCTCCAGGTAGGCTATTTTTCGTTTTATTATTTATATTTAAGGTCTCCAAAGCCGTCGAAGTTTCACGACTACCTTTCTTACAACAAAATTCAAGATAAACTTTTTTTTCACGCTTAATTGCATTAGTTACATAATTTCTCATGTTTTTATAGTCAACCCAATGTGCATTATCTCTCGTTTTATAATATTTAGATGGTAATTTGTCTCTTAGTTTAATCATAGTTTTAATCACATCAGTAAGCCAAGGAGCTTTCGGTTTACTAACCCTTATAGTTCTTATAGGTGCATGTGTATTAAATAAATTTAAAATATTAGTGGTTAGAAAAGAAAGCTTATCGTTGATGTCTGGTAGATTGTAAATGTGGTCCCAGTTAACAAGTTGCAAATCATTTAAAAACACTTCATAATTAAAATTCTTAAAGTCTCTGAAAGTAAATAATTTAATATTACCATCCGTAATATTTACTTTTAAATTACAAAAAACTAGCCGATGATCAGTTAAATCATGCAAATCAGAGCAACCTATACCACTAACCAGATAACTATCATTAGTTATTATAAGATCGATAAGAGTACTGCTAATGTTATTTATACGGGTTGGCTCATTAACTAGTTGTGAAAGATTAATAGAGCAATCTTTTTACTTGGTGGATGAATACTTGAACTATCAGTTTTAACCTGTTATTATTATGTTTCAATATGTTTTGTCTCTTAATTTATAAAAATTAATTTTTTTCTTGTCATTTATTTAAACTTTAAAATTAAGATGTTTTACTGCGCATGTTGTGTTGACTAGTCAGATAAGTTAACTTTGTATTTATAATATAGCTTTGTTGATGAATAAAATGTTATTTCTGTTATTCTGTTGACAGTTCTGAAAACAGTGATATTTAGGTTTGTACTAACAAACATGGCTAAGCTAATGTAACTGTATATCATAAAACACTTCATTTTTGTACCCCTCTATATTTTACAATATTAAACATATTTGCAAAATTATATTATTACTTTCTTAATTTTCTCGCGATCACCAATATAATATTAAATTATTATTCTATCACTGTTTGCTAATATATAATATTAAGATATTTCTTGTTCTCTGGTTAACTACACCAGTTTCTTTAAAATATTAACTAAACCTCATTTCCAGCTTACTCGTCAGTACCACATGCACGTTGGTGGAGACATAAAGTTTAAAAATTTATATTAGAATATGTCTCAGAAGAAAAAGTTGTATTGGGGTCACCGAGCTATAAGATGCACAGTTTCATTATATATTTATAAACCATTTCTCATGTTCCTCATGCCTCGTTTTTTTTTATATTATGGAAGGCAGTTTGCTTCTTCAACTTATTTTTCAAGGCATTGTTGACAGGCACGTAATGTTACAACTTTTCGGCTTTGCTAAATTTTCATAAACACATGTAACACTTTATATTTCAGCCCTTGCAGAATATGATAAACCTAGTTAAATAAATATCTCGTTTCTCATATTCCCCTTCCTTCGAAAATTCTAAATAAAATTAAATGATGGCAGAATTCTCATCTTTGATATATTTTAAAATTAGTTTTCAGTAGAAATATAACACAATACATATTTGTTGTAATGAGGTATCACTATACAGGGTGTCTCACCGGGAACTGAATCGATCGATATAAGAAAAGTACGCATCAGAAAATTTTGAAAATTTAGCAAAATACTAATGTCGGTGTGGCCAATCCAACTAAAATAATTACAAGCAGCTGGCACTTCCGCTTATAACGGAAGTCGATACCAACTTGCTTATTTCAAATAGAACACTCTATATATTTTAGGATTTTCGAAAAGAGCATAAAATTCGAGTCGAAAATATGTAGCATATCTTATACCTAAACCTAGCCGTTTCAGAGATATTTCACATTTTATAGAAAATTTGACAGTTTGCAAGAACCGTTATAACTTTCTTCGTGTAAAAGATCCTCATTTGTTTCTTGTCACGTAAAAAGAACACAAGGAGAACTACGTTCTACAACTGAAATAAATTCAATAATATCATACCAAATGTTCCGTTTTTCGCGTTACACTTTGTCAACTTCAAACCGCGAAAACTTGTTTAGGTCAAATGGAACACCCTGTATTTTTTTACATCAAGTTGTGTAAAATTGTGTTCCCTTTTTTCTGATATTGTGGGGGATAAAGTTACAACTTTTTGAAATATTTGATTTTATTAGAAATTCATGAATTGTTGTAATCATTTCATCAAAATAGCCATGATTAGAAACAATCAGTCATTAACTTTGTCAAAAAATGCCAGCACGTTTAAATTATACCAACGGAAACTTTTTAAATTTGTTTATTATTTATGGAGAATGTGATAAAGTAATATAAAGAACTTGCAGCACATTTGCTACTCGATATCCACAAAAACGCAAAATAACACTAACACTGTAACATGCGTATTAATCGAATTGAAGATATGGCATGAACTAAAATGTGTTTGGTGACGGTTTCCGTTTGTCTGGATATCGAGTAGCAAATGTGCTGCAAGTTCTTGATATTACTTTATCACAGTCTCCATAAATAATAAACAAATTTAAAAAGTTTTCGTTGGTATAATTTAAACGTGCTGGCATTTTTTGACACAAGTTAATGACTGATTGTTTCTAATCATGGCTATTTTGATGAAATGATTACAACAATTCATGAATTTCTAATAAAATCGCAAATATTTCAAAAAGTTGAAACTTTAACCCCCACAATGCTAATATCAGAAAAAAGGGAATACAACTTTACACAACTTGATGTAAAAAAATACAGGGTGTACCATTTGACCTAAACAAGTTTTCGCGGTTTGAAGTTGACAAAATGTAACGCGAAAAACGGAACACTTGGTATAATATTTTTGAATTAATTTCAGTTGCAAAACGCAGTTCTCCTTGTGTTCTTTTTATGTGACAAGAAGCAAATGAGGATCTTTTACATGAAGAAAATTATAACGGTTCTTGCAAACCGTTGCACCTGTCAAATTTTCTATAAAATGTCAAATATCTCTGAAACGGCTAGATTTAGGTATAGGATATGCTACACATTTTCGACTCAGAATTTTATGCTCTTTTCGAAAACCCTAGAATATATAGGGTGTTCCATTTGAAATAAGCAAGTTGGTATCGATTTCCGGTATAAGCGGAAGTGCCAGCTGCTTGTAAATATTTTAGTTGGATTGGACACACCGACATTAGTAATTATCTAAATTTTCAAAATTTTCTTATCAATCGATTCAGTTCCCGGTGAGACACCCTGTATAGTAATCAGGAAAATATTGTTTGTCTGTCTGTCGGAAAAATCAGTGACTTTAAATTTATAAATGCAGTATCGATCAGCGAGTAAAAAATTGGAAATGTTCCATTACTATTGATGGATGAAAAATTTGATGTGTTGCCAAATGTGTAGGAAATATGTAGAAACCATATGTGATAGTTGAAGAACGAAACCCCTAAAATCAACACGCAACTCTCGAATAGATGTCAATTGATTCTTATAACTCACGAAACAGGTTGCGATTTGATTTGAAATTGTGAAAATCAAATTTTTATGAAGCCATCTCTCTGTATCGGCAGTGTATATGAATAATATAAAGTAAGTGTTTGTTGCTAGGTTGTTTTATTTATATGCTACGTTGACCTACTTCCACTACCGAGGCCTATCACCGACACCTATAGACGAGCTATCTTTAACCAGGAATGTTGCTGAACCTCTTCTCTTTCAAAGAGTAGGGATCTTTTACTTGATTAACATTTAATAGACAAGGAACCAACGGGTTTACATCACCTTTAAAGATCCACTATGCATTCCTTGCCTAAGAGTGTATAATTTCTGCGTATACACTGATATAGAACCTGCTAGAAGATCTGAAATGTTTTCTTAACCGCCTCTCAAGTTACCGAAGTAACCCCCTGGAATATCTCAAGGATCTTGTGCTAGGCAAAGAGAGACGAGGTCCTACAGTTTAATGTGGACTCAGAACCACTCTTGGGGCAATTTTTTGTAATGAAAAATTGTTTCGCCTTGCGGGAATCGAACTCACTTCGCTAGGCAACTCAGTTTGCTAGCCAGTCGCTTTAACACACTGAGCTACCATTCCATTCCATCTGGGACGAGAACATTGTATTTCTTTGAAACGGTAATCCGGCCATGTACTAACCACATCTAACATTGGTTTACATTATATATCGAAAAAATATAAAAGTTAGTATGGCTTTATTAAAATAAAATAATACCCCCCCCCCCATGTAAATGGTCCGGACCCAGCCAGTTAACCATGGCGCGAAGCGACGTGGTGAATGAAGGGCTGGACGGTGTAGGTGAGGTTCCGCGAAAGATATACAATAATATGCTTTCATCAAGCAATGAGTAAAATAAGAAAAATACTATTTAAAATTTCCAAATAGGAACAGAGATAATTAAAACTTAAAAACTAACAAAAGTAAATGCACACCGATTTAATTTGGGTAGCTGATACGAGAAAAGGCTCAACGAAAAAACCTGTTCGAGATAGCTACCGTGGCTATAACATCCCAGCCCTCAAATATATTGTAGAGTATAAGTTTAGAGTAGATTTTGGTTTTAATATAGATAAAGTGGGATTGATAAGAAAAGAATTTAGAAACAGAGAAATAGACAAATAGGAACGAAGACGAAGTCAGGAAGGAGTTATATGTTTAATATTTTATTAAGGAAAGATACGGCAAGAGAAAGTTATAGTAGATGAAATGTTGGTTCGTCGGAAAATGGGTAACACCTGGCAAGGTATGGTATGTTTTATTCTGAAAGTGGCATTATGCTGTCTAATTTGTGCTATGTTGTTGGTTAGCGGGCTACCACCTAGTTGGAAAGTATAAAATTTCTGCTAAATTTCCTTGATGTAGTCAGCTATTGGGGTAATGCCGTGGCAACTTGCATAAAGATTTCTGATGGAGGTATATCTGCCAGAATTTGATATGAGGCTCATAAATTCGCGTTCTAAGACTTTTAGTTCTTTTCGTCGTCACCGATGTGCTGCGCCATACTACTGCAGCGTTAGTGATGGCGTAAATCAATTTTTTGTTTTGCCTGTTGAGTCTGCTACCCCTGACCAAGAGCGGATACAGACTCGTAGACATGGAGTAGATCTTCCGTACTGTCTCAGTTATGCAAGTGTTAAACGTCAGTCGCCAGTCCATTCTAATCCGTAAGTACTACACGATCCATCCTATTAATAGCAATTAGGTTGCCCCTAATCAATAACATTGTTCTCTGGAAAGCGCCGCATGAAGACTATCGCTTCTGACTTCTTCCACCGGTCGTAATACACCCTGGCATGAGCTATGTGTGCTTTGAGGAGGATGTCCCTGCTTGAGCGTTATGTGAATGCACATACTTGGCCAAAGTGTCCGGAAACTCCGAGAAGTCAGAGACATATAGTGGGGTAGATCGAGAATTTTTTTTTTCGATAGAGGAAACGGGTGGTGACTGCTTGTATTTATTGTGATAATTATTGGTCATATCTAAAATTGTTTTTTGAGACAAAGTGGGAATAAAAGTCTTCTGCCATAAACTTTCCAATCCTGTACCCACTTCTGCAGAAATTTACATTGCCTAATAAAGAAGCACCGCACCTATGCTGGTTCCTTGCTAGGTTTTTGTTGATGTATTTTTCAAATATAATAAAATATATAAAGATATATAATATAATTATTATTATAAATATTAGATAGCATCACGATGGTGGAACGATAAAAGCAAAATAGAAATGTATGTCCTCTACCAAATCAGTTGGATATAGATAATTGTTTTTCTTGGAAAAAATGGAAACAGAATTTTGAAATTGTTATGCATGCTTCTGAAAAATTTATTGTACAGGATGAAGAAGCCAAAATATTTATCTTATTGAATTTTATAGGCCAGGTAGGAAATATTCAATACATATAGTAAAACAGAGCACGACATACTAGAAAATATATTAATAACTGATAGACAACTGGTGGAAATATAATATTTACGGCATCGGATGAATCTACCCATGAATACATAGCTTTTCGTGTTGATGGTCATTGCTTTGTTAAATAAAACTTTCATTAAAATTATAAAAAGAGGTAGTTTTCTTAAAGTTAATTTCACGAGAAGTTTGAACGATATTTTATAAATTTTTATACAGTGCATAATTATTTCTATGTGTATTTAAACCCTTGTATTTTTTGTGTTTAACAGCTTCCATAACCGCTAATATATCTTCGCCATTGTTACCTAAATCCATTTTGATATCTGGAAATAATTTTTTTGTCAGAATTAAATATTAACTTCTAACAAACTCAAAAATTTACTTTTATTCTCTGAATGCCAGTTTAAAATATTAAAATAATTTTTATAATAATTATCCACCACCGTTTAAATAGTTTTTAACATTATTCGTAAAAATACTGTTCGTGTATCACGATTAGTATTATTCTTAACGGTTGGTAGCGCGAACATGGAAAAATAACGGTTTTTTTGTAAAACGCTCTATGATAAAACGCCCAGTAGAGACATTTACATCGTACGCTGCTAAATAGTAAAATCTAAGTTAACACTTTGCGCTAAAGAAGATTACCGCCCCTCGGGTTGATAGTGCGGGGACTAATTATTGAACTGTGAATTAAACATTTGTGTATATGGTTAAACTTTGAAATTTTGGGCCAAGAGCTCTGAGAAGAAGAAAGGTGCGGCGGAAGAGGAGGATTTAATGACGGCACTTGGTATCGTAAGTTTTCTATTTTTTTTTCTGGTGTTTTTTCATGTTGATTTTGCCATTTTTAATAATAATTTGTTTTACGCTGTGAATACAGTGGATTGTTTTTTCTCGGCTATCGGAAAAGTAACAAATACACATGTTTTTCCCTTTTTGCTCCTTTAATCAATTTATCTCCTTCATACTTTTTATAATTTTTTACCGAAACAACCATAAAATGTAACATCAGGCAAATCTAAACTTCTATAACCACAATTATGTTCTTAATTTGTATTGGGCATTGGTCTTTGCTAAGGCTAGTTCTGACTAATGTAATTTTATAATACCTTTAGGTGGATGTAAATATAACCGCCTCCTATTTGGACCAAACTGCTCTAAAAATATGTTAAAACACCCTGTGGGTAAGCGAAATTATGTATTTTATCTAAACTTTACTAGTTTTTAACGGTCTATGATTTAGCACAAGATATTGTATCTTTAATTTATAACCACATATTTTTAATGATCACAAAATCTAGAAAACAATTTAAGAAAGTGAATCGGCTAGTAACGCTGACAAGTAAAACCGAATAGAAGCTTTTAAAAAAATATATGTTTTTTAAATTTGCTTTTCTGTAGAGTACTAAAAAGTAAAATACAGGGTGGGGCAACAGTGCGTCGGAACTCTATATCTAGAGTTCTACGATAGCTAGAAATTTTTGAAAAAATTTCAAGTAAACTAGATGAAAAAGTCTATAACTGGAAATTATTTTCGAATATACAGGGCGAGCCAAGACGAAATTACAGGACCAAGTGCATTTTTTAAAAATGGAATGCTATGTATATCAGTACATTTTTTGAAACCTCTTTCTAGGCTTTATTTATTCGTATATTAGCATTGAATATCTCCCAACCACTGGGATGTAATGAATTTTTTTATTGAAATAATGCAATCTCCAGATGGATATTAAAAAAATCACCACAGTCACAATTATGGGTCTTAAGAAAACTTATGTGAACACCAGTTACGAGACATCTAATTAATGTTTTTGAATCATTTTCATTTCTTAAAAATGTACAGGCTGGCCAAAAATAATTTTCTCAAATTTTTCAAATGGAACAACCCTGTATATTTTAGACGATGTGATGTAGAGATGAAAAACGAACATTTTTTGTAAGTACTTCCATAGGGCTAATTGCAACCAATTTCATTTTATTAAGCAGTATTTACAAAATTCAAAAATAAACTTAAAAAAAGAGGTTTCTTCAAATAACTCTGTATAAAAAATTATAATAAATGTTCCACATGTTGCCCATTTTGGTTGACACACATCTGTATGCGCTTTTGAAATGAGGTTCCCACTGTTCCTAAAACTGCCGGTGTGAGAGATGTAAAGACAGTTATTATTCTTTCCTTCATATTTTGTACTGTTGTTGGTGTGTCCCTATAAACAATTTCCTTCCCATATCCCCATAAAAAGAAATTCATTGTTGTAAGATCTGGGGATCTAGCAGGCCATTTAGTGGGTCCATTAATTAGGGTAGGTATTATTTAAGTGGTCTCTAACTGCATTTAAATAATGTGGTGGAGAACCATCTTGCTGAAATCACATCCTATTTCGAATTCTTTCAGGGAAATTTGCCAATAATTGTGGCAGACAGTTTTCCAAAAAAATGAAGATAAATGGCTCCAGTTAATGTACCATCAAAGATATGTGGCCCTATTACATGTTCTCCAATAATTCCTCCCCAATCGTTTATAGACCATCTGTGTTGGTTATCCACTTGCATAAAAAAGTGGGGATTTTCCGAATCATAATAATGGAAACTGTGCCTATTAACAAAAATCCATTTTTATGAAAGTTGCTCCATCACTGAATAAAACAGTATTGGTGAAGTTCATATCATGTTGCATTTCACTTCTGGCCCAATTACACAATTGCTTTTGAAAATTGTCATCAGATAATTCCTGGTGCATTTGAATATGATATGCATGCAACTTATTTGTTTTTAAGATTTGACAGACAGACTGACTACTTATTCCTACTAATGAGCTCACTTCTCTTTGACTAACATGAGGATTCTCAACCGTTGCCAGACCACAGAAAACTCATTTTCTTCGTTCACAACACGTTTAATTCTTTAACTTTTTTTCTATTCGACATTTCCAGTTTCCAGAAATCTATCGAGAAGATTTTGGAAGCCGTTAACATCAGGAATACTTCTTTCAGGATAACGTTGGAGATAAATTCTATTAGCAAGTAAACAATTTCTGTCTGACTCGCCCATAACAAAAGTCATGTCTACAAGTTCCGCTTTATTAAAATTCATATTGTAAAATTCCGAATATTTTAAATTCAATACAAATTGTAAAGACCGATAAGTGTCATAAATGCTCCTTTGTACACAATAATTTATACCAAACTGGAGTTTTATTGGTCTGTCGAAAAACGAAAACAGCAAAAAAATGTACACAAAAACATGGTTAAATACTATTTACTCATTTCAATGGATTGGATAGAATGGCCCCACTAAATGGCCAATGGTATGTCAATCAAAAAGGGCAACACGTCGAACAACTATTATAAATTTTTCTAATGAATTATTTGAGGAACCTCTTTTTAAAGTTTATTCTTGAATTTGACATTTATTTACAAAACGAAAATGGTTGCAATTAGCCATAGGGAAGTACTTACAAAAAATGTTCGTTATTCATTTCTACATCATATCGTCGAAAAATATACAGGGTGTTCCATTTGAAAAAATTAAGAAAATTCAATTTAAAATGTTCTTAATTGAAAAATAATTTTTGGCCACCCTGTACATTTTTAAGAACTGAAAATGATTCAAAAACATCAATTAGATGTCTCGTAATTGGTATACAGATAAGTTTTTCTTAAAACCCATAATTTTGACTGTGGTGATCTTTTTAATATCCATCTGCAGATTGAATAATTTCAACAAAAAATTCATTACATCCAAGTGGTTGGGAGATATTCAATGCTAATATAGGAATGAATTGAGCCTAGAGAGAGGCTTCAAGAGATGTACTGATATACATAGCATTTAATTTTTAAAAAAGGCACTTGGTCGTCTTGGCTCGCCCTGTATGTTCGAAAATAATTTCCAGTTATATACTTTTTTATCTAGTTTACTTGCAATTTTTAAAAAAAATTTCTAGCTATCGTGGAACTCGAGATATCGAGGTCCGACGCACTATTGCCCCACCCTGTATAATAATGTATGACTGCAAGAAAAGCAAGGCATGCGCACTTTGTATGATTGTACGCATGATTGTATGAAAGGGGCGAAATCGTTGTACATCTATTTTAGTCATACTTTGATTAAATTATTATCATACATTGCCTAAGTTTAATTAGTAGGTTAATTTAGATTTTCAAAAACAACATTATATATTTAGGTTAGATTGAGTGTGGTGGCGTGGGGGCTGCAGGGGGTTTACCTTCAGGCAACGGTCAATAAAAGTTTATCTCATAACTATTTGTTTTAATTTCTCCCTCCTTCGTTTCGCAGTTTTTTCAATTTTTACTCCCACGCCCCCTACATGTGAATATTTGCAAAAGTAACGGTGGAATACTGTATTGTCATCCGGTCTTAGTATCTGTGCAAAATTTCATCAATTGATTATGTCAGGAAGTGTGTTAAATAAAGGATGCAAGATTTGAAAACATTAAAAAATATTGCGAGTTAAAGAAAAGCAAGTAAAAAGCAAGTGGTTGATCTTCAACTTAATTGGAGTGAGCGTGGGTGCGTCTTTACTATGTACATACTTCGATATGCGATGTAAAGCAACGTAAGGCGCGGTTAGTAGTTGGATGGGTGACTGTTCCAACGAAGACCGCGTCCTCGCCTCGCACATCTTCCAGCGGCTTGTACATCAGTGTATGCGCGGAAGCTATACAACCTTAGGCGAGGGTTGTATAGGGGATATACCATCCTTCGGAGGGGATGTAAAGCCGTCGGTCCCTTGTCTATTAAATGTTAGGCAAGTAAAAGATCCCTACTCTTCTTAAGGGAAGAGGTTCGTCAAAATTCCTGGTTGGGGGTAGCTCGTCTACAGGCGTCGGTGTTAGGCCCCAGTAGCGGAAATAGGCCGACGTTAAATAAATGTATAAAAAAAAAATCTTCAAGTTACTTACACAAAAAATGATGAACTAGTCTTAAAAAAGTACAAAATGAATTAAAGTTATGGGATTGTTTTATATTAAAAGGAAACAACCTCTTTAGGGAACCGCTAAAAGGAAAGTAACGATTACGCATAACGAAATTCTTCACAGACAATCAAACTTAATAAAAGTCATATCTTTCTGAATTTATAAGAAAGTTGCCATTAAATAAGGAGACATTTTTCCAAAGCAACGTTTCCATTTGCATTCATTCTATTGTCTTGTACAGGACTGCGGTAGGATATAATTTCCATATCTATTTTCGAAAGTCAAATGTTACCCACGGAAGTAGTCACTATAAAAGAAAAATGTGAATATATTAATACCACCAGAAACTCACCCTTAGTAATGTGATTTTCATGTAGATCCAATTAGGCCTCCTCAAGGATCAAATTTAACCTAGAAAATTGTAATTAATGTTGTCGCTAATGTAGGTAATTTAGCTCCTTTCTTGATTTGACACGACATTAAGTAATTAAGCAGAAAATTTCTTCACCCATTCACTTTTAAAATTACTTTCTTTCCCTAAGTTCTTTGTCATCAGAATGTGGAATAGCGCGACACGAAATTACACAATGTTGGCACCTCTTAACCGTAAATGTTTATGTGTTTATTTAGAATGTCTATTCTGCGTCACAAATAATATTCAGTATATAAAATTAGTAACGTATTTAGGGATTGATTTTATAGATATTGGTTTGCAACAAAAAGCATGCAAGAACTGTGCTTATATGAGTTTACAAATAATGTTCTTACATTCATATACTTTCTCAAATTTTTCAGAACATTCTACAGCATGCATAGATACATCCTTTTATCAGTTTATTAATGATACTATATAACTTTCTACATTAAATTTTCTTTATATAAAAAGTAAGAGAGGTTGTCATTGAAGTATATTTTAAGCAATTAAATTGCAAACCGTATATAGAAAAAATGTGATTTGCAGAAATATTTCTGCAATTTTACCTGTCTCATTAAAATCAATTTGAGGGTTTATTGAGTAACATATCTTAATAGAGACATTTCCTTCAATATATATTTTCTAAATAACGAGTAGATGTTCAGGCGTTGCCGATTGCGAATACCTATTTAATTATCATTTTAATTTAATAGGGCACAAATCAGATTTAAGTGATGCCACTACAGAGACAACGTGCTTTTTATATTATCCTAATCTTCGTAACGTTCGTTCGTTAATATCTGAGAATAATACTTACTATTTTGAAAGTACATATTTATATTTTATGTGCATAATTAAATGCTTTATTAACATTTTGCCCCTCAACGCTCAAGTCCATCTCATATATAGTTAAATGCTTTGGTCCTATCCTAAGACTGTACTGCAGATTGTTTACATTGTGAAATTTGTATGTCCCATAAAGATACAAATATGTTATAAATATCAATCTCGGAATCAATAAATACGTCATGGACTAGAAACTGTTCTATATACGCCCGTAAGTAAAAAAAATAAAAATGGTGTTATTGGACCAATATAGCCATTACCAGAAAATCTTAAAGTCTGTGTAGATAGTTTATCACAGGAAGCAATACATGGAGTTAATGATGTCAAAGAGATAATGTTTTCTAGATACAAAATGGCAAGACAGTCTCTATACAATGTGCCCTCGAATGGAGTTGACAAGAGAGAAGACATCTCTATTATTGATTTGACGACGAAAAGTCATTCTTCATAAAAAAATTCTGTTTGCGAGAAAATCAATGTGCTATATACAAATCTTAGTTCAAATGTTCGGGGTGTTAATGAATTGAGAAAGCATCAAAATCCGCTGTCTGTGCAAAACTGCTAATAAATAGTGATAAGAGACGCCAATATAAGCAATTTCTAGCCTTTATGTGTTAAGTGACTATAAGTGACTTTTCCGAAGTGAAAAATAGTAACTCATTGTAGTACACATTAAGAAATAATCGAGTATAAGTTGCAAACAAATCTATATCTTAGTGAATAGCAGCTGTTCAAGCCATGTAAAAATAGATATCAGAAAAACTAACAGATAAGAAGGATTAAGTTATACAGGGTCGACATTCAGTAATGGGCGATGATCAAGATATTAATTTGAATTAGAAATTTTACGAGAAACTGGTTGAAAGCATAGAAAAAGCTAACACAAAGCAAACGCAAGAAATTAAAGCAGAAATTGAGGTGCTCCGGACTGACATCAATAAAGAAATTACAAAGAGACATGAATTGGAAATAAAATATAATGAATTAAAAGAGAAATATGAACGTCTTGAAAAAGACCTTAGGAAGAATAATATAATAATTTTTGGTCTCGAAAACAATACAAGCTCTCAGCTTCTAGATTTTACAGTGGAAAAGCTCAATAACATTCTGAACATTGAACTTAATACAAATGACATTAACGACATATATACAATTGGGAAACAAACAAACAACAAACCAATAATTGTAAAATTTATCTCATATCTTAAAAAACAACAAGTTTTAAAAAATGCCTATAAACTTAAAGAGATAAATAGAAGGAATAACTCAAAAATAACCATATCTGAAGAACTGTCACTAGAAGAAATGAGAATAAATAAGATATTGCGGCAGCATTTGAAACAAGCGAAGTCAAAGAAACTGAACGCTTACATAAAAGGCAATAAATTATACATAAACGATGAGGTTTTTACTGCCCAGGAATTAATGGAAAACGAGGAGAGTTCGGATGATGAAATAGAGAAGAAAGATGCTGAACAGGTTACAAAGAAACATAAAAATCAAATAAGTAGTGCTCCATCAACAGCGATTCCTAAACGAAAAGATCGCCAGAGTGAAGACGAAGTACAGGACGAACCAGAAGAAACCCAAAAGGAAGCAAAAAAAAAGAAAACTTCTGTGAAAAAATTTCCAGTTACAGCAAGTAACTCTTCACTAAGACTGTTAGATTTAAAAGATAGTGCCAAAGTCAATAAAAATAGCGAAAACAATTTAAGTCCTGAGGTATCTAATATACAACATCATTAATTGCTTTAAAAATTATTTTGTAACACTATTATCTATTATGCAATAAATTGTACAATAATAAATTAGATTTCTGTTAATTTAGTAAATTTTTAAAATGTTTAATTCCCCTATTGGCAGCAAACTATATAAATATTATTATAATTTTTATCAATATTATTGCTACTATTATTGTTGTTAATATTAATATGGACCCATACCTAAGGGATTATGACAATCAGCCCATAAAAACGATTCTGATAGATAACATAGAATAATTTAACAAAATACCTCTCAGCGTACAAACTATAACTTAAAAATTTTCCATATTAATATTCGTAGTCTCTATAAAAATATTGATGAACTATCTGTGTTTTTAAGCCAATTTAGCGAAGATTTTGATGTAATAGTACTAACGGAAACATTCCAAATTTATGATAAAAATATTTTCAACCGAAATGGATATACATTATTATACAACGAAGGTAAACTGAATAAAAATGATGGCGTAGTAATCTACTTAAAAATGAAATACAACATATTGCTAAAATTATAACACTAGGCGAAATTAATGCACTACAATTAAATATCGTAAAAGAAAATAAAAACATAATTATAACCGGAATATACAGATCACCCTGTACATGCCCCTACACGTTTAATGTAGAGCTGTTAAATTATCTAGAAGGAATAGAACAAAGTGATGTACATATTTTGGTCGGAGATATAAATGTAAACATATTATCACAGGTAGATTACTCGGAGGAATATCAAAACATATTGAATACAAAGGGATTCACATCATATATAAACAGTTATATAAGATCAAAATAATCAACAAGCTTGTCTAGATCATTTTTTTATTAAATCTAATATACAGAATGATAATAGTACCATAACTCCGATTATTTTTAAACAAGATATAACAGATCATTTTCCAATAATTATCATGTTTAAATTTGAAAATGAAATTGAAAAAAATAAAGACAACCGGGATTCCATTTGTTATAAAAAATTTATAAACTTCCATAACTTGAAAAATGATCTAAACAAAGAAACCTGGAATGATATCTATGAGCAAAATAACATAAATTCGATAACAGATATATTTATAAATAAATTAAAATCGTACATTGAAAAAAATACAAAAACAATAAAAATAAATAACAAACAAAAAAAGCGAAAGGAATGGATAACAAACGGCTTATTAAAATCAATCAACACAAAAAACCAAATGTATCGAGATTGGATGAAAAACAAGACAAACGACACATTAGAAAAACAATATAAAACATACAAAAACCGACTTACTCAACTAATTGACACAACTAAAATAAATTACTATAAACAGTATATAGACAGAAATAAAAACAACTCAAAAAAATTATGGGACTCGGTAAACAAGCTTTGTAGGAAAACTGAAAATTATAAAAGTATAAATAATATAACTTTGGATGATGGCACTACGATAACAAACAAAACGGAAATTTCCAATAATTTTAATAAACACTATTCCGAATTAGGAGAGAAATATGCGAGTAAAATTAAGACACCACATGATTTCATTGACAATTGTGAAAATGTGGAAAACACTCTGTATTTATACCCAACCAATCATATTGAAGTAAAAAAAGTAATACAAAGTTTAAAAACAGGAAAAGCACCAGGACATAACAGAATAAAATCTGAAACCCTTAAAGAAATAGCTGATGAAATAGTCACTCCTCTTGTGTTTCTCATAAATAAGTGTTTTGATACAGGGTGCTTTCCACAATTACTCAAGGTTGGCTCAATAAAACCGATGCATAAAGGTGGTATTACCACCCAAATAATAAATTACAGACCAATATCTCTCATTTCCAATATATCTAAAATTGTCGAGAGAATATTAAAATACAGAATTGTGGGATTTTTGAATAAATATAAAATAATATCAGACTGGCAATACGGATTTCAAGAAGGCAAATCAACAGAAGATGCCATATGCCGCCTAACGGAAAGTGTCTATAATTGTTTAGATAAAAAGAAACCTGCCTTGTGTGTTTTTATAGATCTCGCCAAGGCATTTGATACAGTGTGCCATAAAAAACTTTTATGTAAGTTAAAACGCTGTGGATTGAGAGGAAATTTTTTTAATGTTTTAGAAAGTTACCTAGAAAATAGGACGCAGTACGTAAAAGTTGACGATAACTTAAGTTATCCAACCACTGTAAAATATACCTCAAGGCACAGTGCTGGGTCCAGTAATGTTTTTAATTTATATAAACAGTTTATTATCCCTTAACATCTCAGGATCCATTCTATCATTTGCAGACGATACGGCAATATTATTCGAAGCAAGTTCTTGGCAAGAACTAAAAAGCATTGTAGAAACTGACCTGCAATTAGTAAAGAAATGGTTTCAATATAATACGCTGACACTGAATTGTGATAAGACTTATTACCTACCGTTTACATCATACGCTAACCATCTACCAAACATGGGTTTACTAAATGTAGATAATGATACAAAAATACCAGAGGCTGAATCTGTAAAGTACCTTGGCATTATAATAGATAGGCATTTAAAGTGGGATCTACAGATAAGATATGTAGTACAAAAAATTAGAGGTCTTCTCTCAAGATTTAAATATTTGAAAAAATTCATGGGGTTAAAACAACTTGAACTGTTGTACTATGCATTAATATAGTCTCAAGTGTCATATGGTATCAGGGCATGGGGTGGTGTAAATGACTGCCATCTAAACAATTTAAACATACTCCAAAAATGGTTACTTAAAATAATATATAATAAAGATATTTGCTACCCAAGCGACCTCTTATATAGGGATAGTAAAATATTCGACAGTAGGCAATTATTTTGTCAAAGTATGTTGTTGGCCATCTTTAATAATAAAATAAATATTACTTATATTAGCCATACCTATACCACAAGACAACAACAACAAAATGGTTGCCAACTACCTCGATGCCAGAAAACCATAGGTCAAAGGTGTTGTACATACCTTGCACCCAGGCTATATGACATGTTGCCACCAGACATTAAAAACGTCATAAAAAATACAAATTCCACTAAACAATTTAAAGCCAAACTAAAACAATTGATTCTTCAAACTCCACGGCATATTTTTCATAATTTAATAAATCAAAAATCCTAACATATAGTCTGTCAAACTATAATTAAAACAATTAATAACCTCCGTTACTTACCTGATTTGTCAAATATTTACCTAATTTATTCAACAACCGGATTTGTCATAAGTACCCGATACGTCATATTCACTGGATTTGTCACAAGCACCGACTTTTTCATTAATATTACATTCACCATTCATTGATTAAAAATTGATAAACATACAAGTTTATATACTTTGATTGCCCCTTTTTCACACACAAGGAGTTAACTCCTTCAGTGAACTTCCCACGTTTGTTTACACAAATCTTTAATGTTTTAATTTTTTTTTCTTTTTTGTATAACCTATATATATATATATATTTAATGTCTCTAATTTTTTATTTGTATGCGTCATGTATATTTTATATTTTTCTTATTGCTGTTTTCTTGTGTTATTATTATTATTATTATTATTATTATTATTATTATTATTATTATTATTATTATTATTATTATCAAAATACCTCTAAAGTGAAGTACCTTTATTTATTATTTTGGATAAAATGTTTATAGAACAAAGTTTTTAAAACCCAAAATAAAGCCTAAATACAAATTTTGAAGTATACATTTTTACTATTACAATTATGTCAACTTACGAGTTTGTTCAAACATCAACATAACATAATCTAATATTAACTTCCACGATTGTGGAAAAAATATTTCTACATAGCCCTCTGTAACCTCAACCTCTCCACCCTTTTAATAAATTCTCCAAAGACCTTACGAATGGTTGCGGGTACATTCATTTCATTTACCGCATCTTATATTCGTGCTTTTAGTACTTTTCGATCATGCAGCAAGTCATCTGCATAAACTTTCTGTTTTAAAATACCCCACAGAAAAAAATCCGTAAGTGTAAAGTCTGGTAATCTTGCAGAAAAATGAATTAGGCCACATCTTCCCAATCCCAACTATCTGTCGAGGTGATGTGACAATCACGACCGTACCAAAAGTGAGGAATGAGCTGGGCAGCCGAAGTTTTCCAAAAAATCCTAATAAACATGCTGATTGAAATTTTCTTCTATGAAATAAAAACTTCTATCTACGAGATAATTCTCACCGACCCATAAACAAAAATCCAATCGCTTCTCTTCATCTTCATTTTCAAGTGCGTATCTGAACCTTGGCTAAAACGGTCTAACTTTGTTCTCCATATAAATTCTCTGCAAATGAATGACTTTTACTTAATTTCGGATTGTCTATTATTGAATTTATTGCCAAAAGTGTTGCCGCATCGTCTCCATTAAGTATACATTTTCTTGGATTTTTTGACATCCATTACAGATCCAGTTTGATTAAATTTGTTTACAAGTTTGCGCAGGCATTAGCACGATACCGCTGTATTGAGGAACTTTTCGTGGAAAAGATCAATTGCATATCGATAAGAGACGTCTCCAATTTCATAGCACTTAACCAAATAAATTCGTTCTTGTTTGGTCTTTGTAAATAATCAACACAACAATAATAAATGCAGAAGTAAGATAGTAATATTCTACACAATGACGTTTGTCAGTTCAATATTATCGACTGCATACTCTGTTTCTTAATTTGAATTCTTATTCATATTGATAAATTTAACGTAAAAAGATATACAGAATAGAAACATAAAAGGCAAAATTTAGACTTCAAAATTTGTATTTTAACTTTATTTTGGATTATAATCAACTTCGTATTATAAACATTTCATCCAAAATAATAAATAAAGGCACTTCTCTCTTGAGGCATTTTGATGTTTTCTTAATTCATTAGCAACCCGTGTAAGGTTAATTTTGACAAACCTTGTTATATCTTTTTCCTGATTATGAATTAATATCGGAACGCAATGCCATAAACTAGGCCACTTCGCTGACGCGTCCGGAAAAAGGCCACGGCAGAAAAGATCCGAGAAAGAAGGAGTTCACGTTAGGTTTTACGTGTGTAAGACGTAGGTGAGCTATTTCCTATCTTTATAACTAATATAATTGTTATCTTTGTTTAAATGATATCAATTAGATTATATCCTAGTAGATACTACGCATATTTGATTTAAGTTAAAGTATTCTACTCCTACTGGGAGATGATTATCGATTTGTATCGAACCACGAGAATCCAGCATTCATAGTCACGCAGGCCTAGTCGCCATATTAACAGCTATATGGTGTCTGTAGATATATGGTCGTATTTATATCGTATCTTTTCCTTAATTTTTACCTGGCATTTATAGTGCCGTACAATAACTCATCTGTACGTCAAACTCACCGTAGAATTTACTTCCTATTATTTTTTATTTACTTTTCCACGGGGAAAAGGTTCTCACATTTGCATATCTTATTCATTGGGAAATTCGGAAAGTATTTCCAAATTGTTTGCCTAATTTTATATTATTGTCTATTGCCTGGCTGGGTTATATATTTATAATCAGTAGAATTTATTTAAATTCGTTGGGGTAGCTTCCCCGCATTAGAGATTATAATTAATATAGTTCCGATGTTTTAATAGATATAATTTATTCGTTTTCCGATGTCTAAACACGTTTAATTGCCTACTATCGTTTTCTCATAATTTACTCAAACTTGTCTTAATTATGTATCTTATAGTCCAGTCATAATTTTCATCGTACCGGAATTCCTTATTAAGAAATTTTATTTCAGTTCATAAATTTAATTATATGTAACTCAAAATTTCAAATTTTTGTTCTCCGTTCTTGGTTTTTCTAAAAACAAAAAAAAACAGAATCTGATACATTTCAAGTATTATTTTCTCTAATTTTGCAAATAACGTTTTGGGGAATTTATTTATTTCTTTACAACTAAGATCAGTTCTTATTTTTAGTTTATTTAGTTCATGCACTGAAGAATTTTAGTGGAAATTTATTTTATTAATTGGAAAAATTATCTTAAAATAGTATCTTGGTATTTGTTGATCGTTCTTGGATCAAAGTAAATGCTTTTGATTACATTCTGGTTGTGGTTTAGTTCAAATGTGCTTTTAGAGGGCAGAATATTAAAAAGTAATATTTTTAGTCGCAAACTTCTTTATAAAATTCTTATTATACTATAAAGAGCGTAACCAGACTGCAACCAACAGCTACTCTCCGGACTAAGTGCCCTACTGAGTGCTGAATTACAAGTTACAAGCCTGGCGCGTTAAGTGTAATAATTGCATATTACCATCAAAACGCTAATGCTTCGATTGCAACAAACACCAGCCGAAAGACTGATCCTACTTAAAGGAGCCCTTATGCCAGTCGTCACACACCACTAGCAGACTGCAGTTTCGAGGTGTTGGCTCTCGTCTCGACTGGCACGAGGGCTCCTTTAAGAAGGATCAGTCTTTCGGCTGGTGTTTGTTATAATCGAAGCATTAGTGTTTTATGGTAATATGCAATTATTACACTGAACGCGCCAGGCATGTAACTTGTAATTCAGTGCTCGACGGAGCACATAGCCCGGAGAGTAGCTGTTGGTTGCAATCTGGTTACGTTCCTTATAGTAAAATAAGGATTTTATAGAGGAATTTGCGACTATAAACATTATGTTTTAATATTCCGCCCTCTAAAAGCACATTTGAACTATGCTTAGCCCAGTCCGGCTATTTATTTTTCAATTGCAACAGACACTGGACCGATAGATGGCACCTGCTGACTATTTTACATGTCGCTATCCCAAAGATACCGAAATGTACTAAATAGTCAAGTGATCCTCGTGTCGGTCGTCACATGCCTACTTTGCACTGACGAGAGCCAATAGCTCGAAATTGCAGTCTGCAAGTGGTATGGGACGAGTGGCACGAGAGCTCCCTTAAGAAGGATCAGTCTTTCGTCTGGTGTTTGTTGTAATCGAAGCATTAGCGTTTTGATGGTAATATACAATTATTACACTTAACGCGCCAGGCTTGTAACTTGTAATTCAGCGCTCGGCGGGGCACATAGCCCGGAGAGTAGCTGTTGGTTGCAGTCTGGTTACGTTTCTTATAGTAAAATAAAGATTTATAGAGGAGTGTGCGACTAAAAATATTATGTTTTAATACTTTAAATTGTTGTGATATTTGTTCAACATTCATCATTGTTGTAATATATTGTTTGTTTTGAGACATTATAGTTTTATTTCTTTGTTTGTGAGTTTGAAATTTCAGAGTTTAAACCACCAATCGAATTATTTTAATCTTAATTTGTTTAATTTAGCAGTTCAAATTTTCAGCTAATATTTATATTGGTTGTGTGGCTCACAACATTATCTTATTTTGTATTACCTCGTTTATATCATTATTTTTGTGTTAACTGTTAGAATCAAACAAATTATAAGATTTCAATTATTTTTGTCTAATTGCTCACAGAAAGTGTCCTACTGTTAGCAAATAGGAAGTCATAGACAAATTTGTATTTATTTCTTAACTTTTAAAAATCTATATTTACCCACACCCACTGTATAAACTGAGCAGCCGACAGGGATTATTAAAAATTAAGGTTTCATTATACCCGTTATATCTGATCTAAGATTTTTATATGGCAAACTAATTTTTTCGACAAGCAGAATTTTTTATAAAGAATGGCTTTTCGGTAAAGGTCGGAAAAGAAATTTCTCAGGAGTTTAGAATTGACAAAGGACTTAAACAGGGGTGCTGTTTGTTGCCCACTCTATTCAAAGTATTTATACAAATCGCACTAGAGAATTGGAAGAACAAATGCAGTGGAATGAGGATTCAAATAGATGATGAATGCTTATACACTCTCTTATTTGCGGACGATCAAGTAGTAATTGCTAGCGACGAGGAAGACATTTCTTACATGACCATGAAATTAGTAGAGGAATTCAATAAGCGGAGATTAAATATAAATAGAAAAAAAAAACGAATACTTGGCGTCAGGAGTCCAATTATCTGATCTCCAAGTATCAGATAATATTACCGTTAAAAATAGCGATACGTACAAGTATTTGGGAAGTATTCTCAGCGAAGGTGGAACGTGCGATGAAGAAATAGCACATCGTGTGAATTCAGGGAGAACAGCAATTCGCAAACTCAACCCCTTTCTCAGGTCAACGAAAATCGGATTAAGAACTAAAATCATTATCTACAAATCGATAGTAGAGCCAATCACAATCTATGGGTTAGAATGTTGGACACTCACGGAGAGAAACAGGAAAAGGATCGAAGCCACTGAAATGGATTTTCTCAGATGAGCATCCAGGGTATCCCGACTAGAACACATTAGCAATGAGGAAATAAGAGAGAGAACGAACAAAAAAGGAAAAATAACCCAAGTAATTGAACAAAGACAACTTTCCTGGTACGGACATATGAGGAGAATGGGGAATGAGAGAATCCCCAAGAGAGTGATCAATTACATACCCTATAGAAGAAGGAAAAGAGGAAGATCCCGAGCCAGATGGTGGGGAAGTATTAAGAGGAGTATGACAGAAAGGAACTTGACAGAAGAGGATACACAGAACAAACTATTATGAAGACTGAGATGCGGATGCGGCAGGAGCCGTAGGACCCCCGCCGAAAAAAAAATGGCATTTCGACGTAAAATGCATAATGGACATGTTTTTCTCTTACCAACTAAATCTGGGACACACTGTATACTACAAAAACACAAGGAGTGTAAATAGTAAAATATAAGAATTATATAACGACGTAATTATTATTATTATATGATACCTATGACATATTTGCGCTATGTGAGACCTGGTCGATATCAAGTGTACTAGACAGTGATTACACTTACATAATTCTTCTCTTAGACCGTAACTTCATGGACTTTTCTAGAGGAGGTGGAGATTTTTTGCATATTAAAATTCACTAATAATTACCAGAATTACAATCGAAAATAATGAGCATTTTGGTGACATATTCATGGCAAACATTAGTATATGTTCGACTCCTTGGTGACTAATATCGTAAGAACTGTGAATTATAGAGTTTTCTCTCGCACAGTTATAATTAATATATGGAATAAAAGCTACACAGATTGCAAAATAATTATGTTTAATATTCAGATGTTGCTACGAAATATGCACTCAGGAATAGCTTTAGATATCTAATTTTTGCTCAAAACAACACACATCTACAGAACTTTAGAAATATGTTTGTTGGATAATTTTAAGTAAAAAAAAGTATATCAACATAATTTTTATTACAAAACGTAATCGAATTGTGACTTGTTAAAGAAAAACATATATATTTGCATAAACAACACTTTCAATTTAAAATCGATCGAAAATTTAAAATTATTAATTAAAGAAGTTACACCAATTGTTCAAAATAACCGCTTGCGTCTACAATATACAGTACGGCGAGATATTGGGTTCGTCATCATTGACTTTACTCTATACATGAGCGTTTTCAGATGTCTACAAAAGTAATAATCTAGAGAGGTTAGGTCTGGGTATCGCGCTGTAGAACCAAATGATGGAATTCGCGAATTGAATTGGAATTGCTCTACTGCTGGCAGCGAGTTGCGAGCTAGCGTCTGAATCTAAATGCTTTTTGATCATTATTCATTATCTTGAGGCTAAGTGATAGTAAGTTGTCGATGACATTATGGAATGTCAAATTATAGAACAATAAAGGATGTATTCAATTTGATCTCGCAGTTTCAGAGATAACCTCCTGTATACAAAAAAAAATATTTTCGGCCTTATACAGGCTGTCCATTTTATCAGGCCACTCGAGAATATCTCACTTAATATCGGTCGTACAAAAAAAAATATTTTTACGAAAATTGTGCCTATTTATATAACCTACAAAATAGTTTAAAGGCATTTGAAATCCATGGCCTACTTTAAGAATTACGGCGGAAAATATCGAAAATGCGGAAAACGTCTAGGCCAAATATCTCCGTTATTTGAACAAATACGAGACAAATTCTAAGGAAAAATTTTTTTGCAAAACAGTGTTTCAACGAGGTTTTATTTGGTTTTTTTCAAAACCGCTGTATTTTGAGATTTACTCTTCAGGCTGTTAAAAAGTTATTTTGAAACTGGTGGGAAATGGCGCCATTAAATAGAGTATTTTCCTCTCTTTTCAATGATATATCACATGCCATTTTTATTCATTGGTACTACGTTAGTAATTATAAAAACATTTTTTTTAAAGCAATAATTTTTTTTTAACAAGCATTATACTTGCCGTGGAGAAGTATGATTAAATTAAACGATAAAATAAAGCAACATGGAGAAATTATAGAAAGAGTATTCGCAGTTATGCCAATGTATAGAGGTCCTCCATAAAAGCGTCACTCCTGAGAAAGTTAAAATGTCTTTACCAATTAATTTAAGTATAATATACATTTGTTTGTATTTCATGATTTCATTATTATTTCAATTATTTTAAAATAGTTGGCTATGAACAAACTTGACAATTCAATTTTTTGACAGATCATCTCAGTTAATACTTAAACTCTCACTCAATCACACTCGTTTAAGAATTTAGAATTTTCAAAAATGATTTTCACTCACATTTATCGTTATAATATGTTCGTTACATATTGCCAATGTAATTTTAACTCTGGATTAGCTGAAGTACAATATAGAAACAGATTTCCACAAGCACTACAGCCGAATAAAACTCTTTTTAGAAAATTAGCTACGAAACTGAAAAATAATGGTTCATTTTTAAAGAAGAAGACAAGGTTGAACAGTGTTACTGATAATGTAAATAAGGTAAATCGAGTTATTATGTAAGAAATAAAAATACAGAAAATTTGGAAACATCATTAAGAGAAATTAAAATTGCTTGTCATATAAATAAAACAAGTGCTAGAAAAATTTTAAAGAAAAATGGTTACCGGTGTTATAAAGCCAAAAAAGTTAGCAATTTACAAGCGGGGGACAAACCAAGGAGGGCGACTTTTTGTAGGTGACTATTGGAAAAGAAGGGTGCCGATCCATTAATATGTAATAAAATACTTTGGTCCGACGAGGCAAATTTTTCCAATAATGGATTTTTTAATCGCAATATTCATTACAAAAGGACTTCTGAAAATACACACTGGCATAGACCGACTGGGTTTCAAAATCGTTTTTCAATAAATGTGTGGATAGATATAGGTATTTTAGGCACCAATTTAATAGGTTCTTAGTTTTATGATTGTCACCTCAGTGGTCAAAAGTACCTAAACTTTTTGAGAAATGAATTTAATGAATTCTTAGATGACCTACCTTTAAAGAATCGACACAACTTTCAATATTTTCAACAAAATGGAGCTCCTCCCCATAATTTCCAGATTTGGCTAAATTATTTAGACGAAATTTTGCCTCAACATTGATAGGTACCAATGGATTTATTCGATGGCTCCCTCGTTCTCCAGATATAACCCCCAATGAATTTTTTCTATGGGGATATATTAAAGATAGGGTGTTTTCGACGACACCGCAAAATGTAGAGGTCCTAAAAGCTCGAATTCAACAGGCATGTATTACAGTTACCCCCGAAATGCTGAGTAATGTTTTAAATGCTGTGCTTCGCCGCGCTCGATTGTGCATAAGAAATCGCGGTGGACACTTTGAACACTTGATTTGATATCTAAAAATTATTTTGAGGATTAGATAAATATTAATGTTCTGTGTGCTATATTCTTTTTATTATTAGTTTGTTTTTGTTACCTGAATTTATTTTATTCTTCTTAATTGTGTTAATGTTTTATTATAGCAAAGATTTGAACAACATATTGAATTATTTTATCGTTTTATTTAATTATATTTCTCCACGGCAAGTATAATGCTTGTTAAAAAAAAATATTGGTTTTAAAAAAATGTTTTTATAATTACTAACGTAGTACCAATGAATAAATATAGCATGTGATATATCGTTGAAAAGGGAGGAAAATACTCTATTTAATGGCGCCATGTCTCGCCCGTTTCAAAATAATTTTTTTAACAGCCTGAAGAGTAAATCTCAAAATACACCGGCTTTGAAAAAATTAGATAAAACCTCGTTGAAACACTCTGTTTTGCAAAAAAATTTCGCCTTAAAATTTTTCTCGTATTTCTTCAAATAACGGAGATATTTGGCCTAGACGTTTTCCGCATTTTCGATATTTTCAGCCATAACTCTTAAAGTAGGCCATGGATTTCAAATGTCTTTAAACCATTTTGTAGGTTATATAAATCGGCACAATTTTCATAAAAATAATTTTTTTTGTACGACCGATATTAAGTGAGATATTCTCGAGGGCCCTGATAAAATGGACAGTCTGTATATAGGTATAAAGTATAAATTATAATTGAGGAAAGCGGTACCTGGGTGAGTCAATGATTACTATGAATTGGGATATAATTGAAAAATCTTTCTCCCACAAAACTGTAGAGAGAGGAAGACGTTCCTAGGAGTATTTATATCCCAATTCGTGGTACAAATTATAAATTAACATGTTCTGTTAAGGAGTGGTGGTGAAACAATATTTGACTCATAAAAACCCTGCTTCAATGCCAATTGTTTAGTTTGCCTCAGAATTGTTTCTTACTTTGAAATTTATCAAATGATTCACCAATATCTGTTTATTAACCTTTATACTGTATATTGTTTATTTTTGATAACGCTTATGGCCTGTGGTGTTTATACATTTGCATAGACGCTAATCCGTCTAATTGTTTTCTCTATTTCAAGTCATTTTGAGCCTGCGTTGATGCCATTATATAAATAGGTCGCAATTCATCTCAAGTAGGTTGACAAATTTTTATTTACTGCGACTTTTTTAACTAAATGGGTAGGGCTTTTTCTCTAGGGACATTTCTGTGAAAAATATCACAATAAAATGATATGAAAAAGTATATACAATGTAGCAGTTTTCTTTTAATTTAATTTATTAAGTTATGTTATCTATATTAGTTGTTTATGTTGTATTATTGGAGGTACAGCGGCTCAGTGGTTAGAGCGTCTAACTTTCTTTGTGGGCGAAACCCATCTACTCTGAAGTAATATTATAAAGTATTTATAATAAGTGGTTCGAAATTCTATTTAAAATGTAGGACCCCGTTCCTTTTACTCCTATACCTAAGACGTGATTTAGAAGGGAAATAAGAGCACTTTCTTCAAGAAAATTCAAATATTATTTTATAATTTCTTATCCTTACACACCTCTTATGACATATGAGTCAATCTACTTGATCTTTTGCATTATGATACGTCTGACAATGTTACATTTCTGGCGCAGTAATCTGGTAAGTGTACGGCATCACCAAATTTTTATAGTATCATTTCCTTTGTGGCATTAGTTCAAAGATTTGAAGGCACCCTCTTCGGTGCCTGCTATCTGGTGCCCCGTGATCCGTCTACCGTTCTATATTATCCTATCTTCTGTTGTCAAAAAATTATAAGGTTCGGAAGGTTACTCTCGCAGTAAACACAAAGTGGCACTGTTTCGTAGCATTAAGTCAGAAATAAGTACAACTGGATACGTCTTTTAGATAACGAAACTGACGATATATTTTTGCCTGAAATAAGTGTGGTATGAGTTTCAGTTGCTATCACGATAATTAGAAAAAAATATGCAATTTAATAAAGTGATAAACCCGACTTTTGAATCGAAAGAAAATTAGAAATACCATGTAACTTTTCTCGAAAATTTAGTTTAAACAATTTTAGACTTTACAGGGATCAAAGGTATGTAATTACAATAATTTCAAAAATATTGACAGCAGGATATCTAAATGAAAAAGTGCCCTTTGTATATCTCGAAATTGTTCTGACTGATTAACTAGCACCCGAAGGGTGGGAGGTAAGAGTTCAACCAATAGGGTACAATGTCTCCGTATGATTGTATTTTTTTTTTTTAATACATTTATTTAACGTCGGCCTATTTCCGCTACTGAGGCCTAACACCGACGCCTGCAGACGAGCTACCTTCAACCAGGAATTTTGCCGAACCTCTTCCCTTAAGAAGAGTAGGGATCTTTTACTTGCCTAACATTTAATAGACAAGGGACCGACGGCTTTACATCCCCTCCGAAGGATGGTATATCTCCTATACAACCCTCGCCTAAGGTTGTATAGCTTCCGCGCATACACTGATATACAAGCCGCTGGAAGATGTGTGAGGCGAGAACGCGGTTTCCGTTGGAATGATCACCATCCAAGTACTAACTGCGCCTGTCGTTGCTTTACATTGCATACCGAAGTATGTACATAGTAAAGACGCAACTACGCTCGCCCCCATGATTGTATTTAAAAGTTATGAAGTTTTCTAAATAACTAATAATAAATGTGTCTTTATTTTCATTTAGTTTAGTTAAAAATATAGACATAGTACCAAATATGATGGCGGCGTTCATGTATATGTTCTTCCACGCAACTATTCAACCATAAATGCCAGTTGACGAGAAGATTATTCTGTACTTATGGAGTAATGCCGCTAATAATTTTCCATATATAAATAGAATAGATACATTTTACTCACTCTTTTGTGTAGTGGTATTATCAAAAAACCCAACTCAGCCATACCACCATCTATCTTATGCTACATGACAACATCTCTGACAATAGTTTATGTTTTAAATTATAAACTTATTGCTTTATATATTGTTAGATATTGTAGAAACATTCCAACATTTTGTTATAACTTTACAACACTTGGATAAAATCCGACTGCATAAGTAATGGGGAAATATTTAACCATTATTTCTTAACGGTTTTCTTTATATATTTTTGTAGAATATGAATAATAATCTGCGAAGCGATAATAATATTAGAAAAATCGACATTTTTTACACAACTTCTGTCATGTCTTTGATTGGAAAAATAAAGTTTGTCACAACTCTCCTGACGGACATAACCATAGCTGCAAAAGAGATTGTCCGTAGACAAACTACGGGAAAAACAATGAGGATCTACACAGATTGTAGATAATCATTGTAGACAATCATTACTAGCCCTGAGAAGTTACAAAATTACCACAGGA
Source organism: Leptura quadrifasciata (assembly GCA_963675555.1). NCBI lineage: Eukaryota > Metazoa > Arthropoda > Insecta > Coleoptera > Cerambycidae > Leptura > Leptura quadrifasciata. The sequence goes on from OY776674.1 coordinate 141,654,978, forward strand.
GCAGCATGGGAATGTCACCAAGCACTTGTGGGTGTCTCCAGAATGAATAACATACTGGTATACTGGATGAAAGGACATGCACAGTGTAGTGGTAACAAACTAACAACCTAGCCGACAGACTGGCCAAGAAGGCAGCAGACCTTAGTATCTTTGGACCAAGCCCAGCCAGTCCGTTACCAATCACGGTAGTAACGCAAATAATTAAAGAGAACACCCACAATGAATTTAAGAAGTTGTGGGATGAAACAAACAGCTGATAGCTTCCTAGGGAACCACTGAAATATCCCAACAAGGATATAGCAATGGACTACCTGGCAATATCTGGAAGGAACCTACATTTTATAATGAGAATTCAGACTGGACGCGTCTACACAAGAGATTAAGCGAAACACCTCTCTGTAGAGGTTGTGAACAAGTATTCTGTGACTATTCTGCCATATCATCAATCAGGGAATCCATTTTGGGAGAACGTTGGCCTACTCTCGCCGTGCAAGGGAGATGCCCCTAGGCAGCATCACCACCTATTTTTTTATTTTTTAAACTCGGATCATACCTCCAGCCAGAACAATCACTATGGCCTTGCCATTAAGTTCAAGCCTGACGGGGCATTAAAAAAACACACAATTTTGGCTGACAAAAGAACATAATAGACTTGTTTCAATTAGAAGCATTGAGGATTCAGCCCCGCCCGCATTGCATCAGTTGTCCTCCTGCAAGAGCAAAGCAGCAAGAGAAGCTTGTACCTGCGGAAAAGCAGGTGTGAAATACTCAGCCATCTGCCAACATTACAGTGCACAAACTTGTGACAATATTTCAAGTTCACGAGCTGGTAACGATGAAGGACATGAGTAAGTTAATGACGAAGAAATATGTTATTGTTGTTACTATTTTTTAGTATTTTAGAACTTTCAAATTTAGCATTATGAGGGCGTTTCTTATTTATGCTTTCTGAGCCACTTACAATGGATGATTGAACATTAGGAAATAAAACTTCGGCCAGTCGTCCGACTGATATTTGAGATAGATATAAAAATAAAGACATAACGAAACCAAAAGTACCTTAATCGACTTCAATATTAGGTAAAATTTTATTTCATATTCTTTAAGTGCAAGTTAATATTGTCAATTTTTTATTTAATTTGGTTATTTTATACATCTGATTCTTCTTATAAATAACACAAACAATACAAAGTATCTAAAATTTTCTAGATTAGGCAAGACTTGGTACAGTCGAATGCGGTCGCGGCGAAACGGTCTAAGTGGGTTGAAGTTTATACCGCGAAAACTAGTTCGTACTTTACATCGCTTACTTGAAAGAGAGGTAAATGATTGTTATGATGTTAGATTAGATTAGATTAGATTAACAATGGAGCTGGTTGTTTAGCCTTTACCACCGCGACCTTTTCAGGTCTATTGTGATGCTCCCAGGATATCTTCCGTATAGTACCTCATCCAGCTTTGTCCTTTGTACTAGACTCCATAGCTTTGATAAAGGCCCTTTTATATAGCTGTCCGCCCTTGGTATTTCTTCTCCGAGTATTTGGAATCTCAGCCTCATCAGGCCTTCACAGTGGCACAATACGTGAACTGAGGTTTCCTCTTCCTCTTGGCAGAATCTGCATGTCGCGTCCTCTGCCAGGCCCATTAGAGTCATGTCTCTATTGAGGCGGCAGTGGCCAGTTAGAAGGCCTACTATTACTCTGATGGCCTTCCTATTCTGGCTTAGCAGGTCTTCCGTAAATTTGGCCAAACGTTCTTTAATGAACTCCTTGGCCTGTCTCTCTCTGTCTTGGGAGATTCCTCCACCATTCCAGAGATTTATTTTGCACCCATTCCTTAATGGCTGCTCGTATGCATGGCTTTGCCTCGCCACAAAAGGGCTCGGGTCCTATTGGAGCTTCAAGTGCGCCTTTCTTGGCCAGTTGGTCAGCCTTTTCGTTTCCTCTGTGTCCCTCGTGTCCTGGTACCCATGCTAGGGTCACTCTGTTCTGACTTCCCAGCTCTGTAAGGGCCGTCAAGCAGTCCCACACCAATCTTGAATTGATTTGCATTGAACTGATTGCTTTTATTGCCGCTTGGCTATCAGAGAAAATGGAAATCGACTGGTTAACAGTACCTTGTCCTATTATCTCCCTTGCGCAACAGTGTATGGCGATCACTTCAGCCTGAAACACCGTTGCGTATTTCCCTAGACTTATCGGGATATTGGCTTTTGACCTTGTCCCGTAAATCCAGGCTCCGACTCCTTGTTCTCTCTTGGAGCCGTCAGTGTACCAGACTGTTTGTGCTGTTATGGGAGGACCGTTTTTCCAAACCTCCCTGTCTGGTATAACAGTCTGAATGTTCTCGTTGAAGTTATACCTGGGGACCATTACATCCGTGGGCATGCCTAGAATGGGATCTGCCCTCATCTCCGAGTTTAACTTCTGGTACTCCGTCCCGTGTTGCTGGCTAATTCGCGTTTGGTCTTGCATTAACCTGTGCACCACTGACCGAGCTCCACCTTGTATGATTACGTGTAAGTTTGGCAGGTCCAAGAGGACCTCAAGTGCAGCCGTGGGAGCAGTTTTTATAGCCCCCGTGACGCACAGGCAAGCAAGCCTTTGTACGCCACTTAACAGCCTTATTGCTCCCGACTGCACCGTCTTAGTCCACCACACCACTGATCCATAGGTTATTATGGGTCTCACTACCCTGGTGTATAACCATAGGTTCATCTTGGGATTTAACCCCCAGTTTTTCCCACACATTTGCCTACACTTTCCCAGGGCGCTTGTGACTTTCTGTGTAACTTTTTACTTTCTGTGTAACTTTTTGAATGTGAGACTTCCATGTTAATTTTTGGTCAAAAGTGACTCCTAAATATTTTGCCTCACAGGCAAATGGAATTTCCACTCCGTTGAGCCTTAGGGGCTTTAGGCCTTGCAGTGCTCTTCTCCTTTTAAAATTGACGACTGTGGTTTTGTGGGGATTTATAGAAAGTCCTTCCTTGCAACACCATTTGTCGACAACATTTAAGGTTCTTTGGGAACGCTCCGTTATTGTATTCGCGAATCGCCCCTTAACGACTATTGATAGATCATGAGCATATCCTAAGCAATAGAAGCCCTCTGTGGAAAGTTTCCGAAGGGGTTCGTCAACCAGGGTTACCCATAGTAGTGGAGATAGTACCCCTCCCTGGGGACAGCCTGTGCTCACTTTTGCCTCGATGGAGATCTCACCTAGATTAGATATTATAATCCTATTATCTAGGCTGGCTTTTATCCACCGGCAGTTCGTTGTTGGGACTCCTCTGTTTGATAATGCACTCGTTAGTGAGTGCGTTGTTACGTTATTAAACGCTCCTTCTATGTCTAGGAATGTAACTACTACCATTTCCTTGCCCTCGAGGGACTTTGCTAGTAGTCTGTTTAATTCATCCAGCGCAAGGTCTGTCGACCTCCCTGGCTGCTATGCATATTGACGTTCATTCAGGGAATTTTCCCTTAGTAGTTCGTCTCTAATGTACTTATCTATCAGTCTTTCCATCGTTTTAAGTAGGAAAGAGGATAGACTTATAGGCCTATATGACTTGGGCGTTTGGTCCGATAATCTACCTATTTTTTAGTAGGTAGATGACTCTCACCTTCCGCCATATTTTTGGTATGTATTTCCAAGCCAAGTAGGCTCTGAATATTTTACATAAGTAAGGTATCAATACCTCCAGCCCCTTTTGGAGAAAAATTGGATATATTTCGTCCATCCCAGGAGATTTGAGTGGTTGGAACTTACTAATTGCCCGTCTGATTTTATCAGGTTTTATAACCTCGGTGGCCAACCTCCAGTCCGCAAGTTTGGGCCTTTCTGGTCTTTGGTCTGGATAATGCCTATCCTCTAGGTCTGTTAATATCAGTGAGCCCGAAAAGTGTGCCTCCATGAGCAATTTGATACTTTCCGTCATTGTTTCTGTGTAGGTTTCATCATTATTTTTGATAAAACCTACTTCGTTTGCAGTACAACCGTCCTTGGCCAGGACTCTGGATTCTGGAAGCTGCGGAGCCATCATTGATCTCTTCGCAGAATCTCTTCCATGAGTCTCTCTTTGCCTTGCGGACCTCTTTATTGTACTGCGTGAGTTTTACTTTGTAGGTATCCCAGTCTTGGTTGGATTTGGCCCTATTAAATAGCCTTCTAACCTCAGCGTTATGATGTTACCGTATTATTGAATGTTTATATCCAGAATTGGACTTGTTCACTTACAGATTTGGGCGAGTTGAATTGTGAAATATATATAGTGAGTCTGATATGTAATATTACATACATTTTTTAAATTTTATTACCTTATTTATATAATGTCCTGATGGAGTTTAGCTATAGCTACTCTACCACTGAACCAGGACGGAGAGATGAAATACCATCCACCCATCCAAGTAGACTCGACCAGTTCAATTCTAAACAGCTTTATTAATATTAAAATATACAGCTATCTCCTCAGACCGACCATGCAACTACCGCATTGGTCGCAGTGGTGAAGTAGAGACAATTAAAAACTGAAACCTAAACTCCTTCTTTAACAAACAGACTAAACAAGTTATCAAAATTACTTATATCTATATTTTATAAGACTTAAAATTACACATTTAATTTAAAAACTTACTCACTCTTCACCATTTAAATTTTGTATTCTGACGCAGACACCTTAACCTAAATGAGAGGCTTTCTGCGAGGTGTGCCTTTGGTGCCGGACTCGACCAACGCTGTTTAACTTCGCTGACCGAAGTCTAGGAACTTAAAGCGATGACCGTACCTCACTAGGTAATAACAATTGTTTATTTATCTATTTACTGGTATCTATTTAAAAGTAATTAAAGGTATACTTAAGTTAGCCTTCTTATAATTTAATAATTTTAAGTTTATTAATATAAAAATGCTTCGGCCCAGTGAAACGAGCGAACAATACAGTTAATCCCGGGTCTGCGTTCGGATGCGTAGCAAGCCTCTCCACCTCCCGTCTCACGGCGACTGTACTATTCCGTTTCCCGCGACTACACAAATATATTTCAAATATCCGTCGAATCAATTTGACCTCACTAAAGTCACTGGTGGAATATGAAATGTACTCAGCATATATATTTTTGTGTATTATATATTCTCTTTCAGAAAAAATACTTACTTTTTCTATTACGCAGACCAAATCAATGATGCTACCAATATCTACATGATGTTCTCCCGATCGAGTTCCTTGTATCGTCGCCTCGGGGACAACTATCTGTAGATTGGCAAAATGTGATATCAATCCCTGGTTACTTGAAACCTGAAAAAAATAGAAAATTATATTTATCTCATCAATTGAAATATAAAAAGTACGTTCAGATTATAATAAAATAATTATATTGCTATAGTTATGAATTAATTTCAGGTTGTGGCGAAACTTAATTTTAAACATTTCAATTATCCTGCTGCAGTAATAAAGTTATGTCCTTGATAGTATGAATAAATATTGATTAATGGTAAATAAAAATAATAAAATTTTTTTAAAACTTGCTTTTCTGTAAAAGTCTCACTAAAAAGTAAAAAATACCAATGTACGAATGCAAGAAAAGCAAGGCGTGCGCACTTTGTATCAATATACGCATGATTGTATGACAGGGGTGGAATTGATGTTGCCTTCAGTCATGCGTACATCAAGATGATACATACACTTATACATAAAGTGCGTACGCCTTGTTTTCCAATTTTTTTAAAATTTCTAACTAATCAAGTACTGTACTACAGTAAACAAAAAGTTGTGTCTGGTATTTTCAATACACCAAAGATCCTTGCGTAGGATACCAGATCTGTGAATTTTAAAATTAGGATCACTAACCACTTTGCCCCTATCGTTACTAAAAACTAATAACTCAGTTTTTGACTCATTTAGAGCTAATTCATGAGAATTAGAGACCTCAGCAATTGTTGCCACATCAAAGTTAACATCATCCTTCGCTAGTAAATAATCATTAAAACCGTATGGTGCATAAGTCTTATTTATATAAAATAAGTTGTTATTCCAAAATTCTACCATTTCATCATTTTTTTCCATCAAGTAAATATAGTCCCAATTTGAAGATAACAAATCCTGCAGAAAGTTTTGATAATAAAGTGTACGCTGCTGTTTATCTTTCTAAATTTTTAGTTTACATGTGACTGGTGAGTGGTCTAAAATATTCAATTCAATTTTCAGAACATTTAACCCAACTACTATATTATTAGTAGATGTGATAACCACATCAAAAGCACATTTGAACTATGTTAAGCCCAGTCAGGCTATTTATTTTTCGATTGCAACAGACACTGGACCGCTAGATGGCGCCTGCTGATTATTTTACATGTCGCTATCCTAAAGATACCGAAATGTACCAAATAGTCAAGGGATCCTCGTGTCGGTTATCACATGCCTACCTTGCACTGAAGAGAGCAAATAGCTCGAAACTGCAGTCTGCAAGTGGTGTGGGACGACTGGCACGAGAGCTCCTTTAAGTAGGATCAGTCTTTCGGCTGGTGTTTGTTGTAATCGAAGCATTAGCGTTTTGATGGTAATATGTAATTATTACACTTAACGAGCCAGGCTTGTAACTTGTAATTCAGCGCTTGGCGGGGCACATAGTCCGGAGAGTAGCTGTTGGTTGCAGTCTGGTTACATTCCTTATAGTAAAATAAGGATTTTATAGAGGAGTTTGCGACTAAAAATATTATGTTTTAATATTTCGCCCTCTAAAAGCACATTTGAACTACATCAATCAAGGTACTTGAAATGTCTGTAACACGAGTAGGAAGTTCAATTTATTGGAATAACCCATAATTATTTAAGAAATCTAATAACATATCTGTGGTATTGTTATTGAGTAAGTCAACATTAAGTTCTCCTTCGAAAATGAAATGGTCAAATTATATTTTCTAAATGATTTAGGCAAAGTCTGAAGTTAGAATTGTGAGGTCTATACAAGGTCGCCAAGGAAATACTTTTACCAGAGATTCTAATATTCACCCATAGGCTTCCTAATTGACTGCCGTGTAGGCATACCATCTTTCACCCTGCTACCTGAGATTGATTCAACCTTTCTAACGAGAGGGCGGCACATAACACTAATATAGGTGGCATATCGTTCTAAGTAATTTTTATCTAGAGTTCTTCATATATTTTTTCTATTTGAAAATATGCACTCTTGGCGCTGAAGAATCGTACGCGAAATTTGGCTGATCTTCCACATTTATTTTTATATTAAAATCCTCCTGTTTCGAGAGGTTGGAAAATAATTTATAGAACTTTTACCTCTACGACTAATCGCATTTAAGTATCATATTAGTTATAGTCTCAGGGATATTAATTTTGTGCTTAAATATATTTTGCCTGTAATCCTTGCCACGGGCTAATTGCCCGTTAAGCCATGCATTAGATCAACTAACTGGGTTTACTTTTCATATAAATGTTTATTACATGAAAATCATCTGGAATACTCCAAGTTCACTTGCACGTAAGAGATATATTATAACTTCCATAGTAAAGAAAGTACTTTATCATTTATATGACACCAATACAAACAGTCTTAAGTTTTTCTTTATATTGCGCTGCTAGTTTTTATTGCTATAAAAGATTATATAGTACGCCTTTGCAATACTACCCTTAACACAGCCTTTATCTTTTATTTTTCCTTACTCTTGCGTTGAAAGTAAATTAATATTTTTCTTTTGTAAGATGTGAAATGTTCAAGTAATTGCTGCACACTTTAAGAAAATTAAAATACCATTCATGCTCAGCTAGTATTTGTCTTGGCAAATAAATTGTATGTCAGATATTTTTCTTTCTAATATAAAAATAAACTGTGGAATTTCTGTTCGATATTGTTCTAAATCGTTTTTGTTATGTCCTCCATTCACAAAGGAAGATTGATTATTGAATTTTGCTCTGTGTTTGTTCGTACTTGATTTCTAATATTACAATGGCGTTAACTTGACAGGTTAACCTTTATGAGTTAAGCCCCCTACAAAGCTAAACAATCAAGGAAAACTGTTGCTAAAGAACATGATAAGGCATCTTTACACCTTTTAAGAATTATAAAATTTTAAAATGCAGGAATTTTAGAGAGGGGTGCGTACTGTTGCGTAGAAAACTAATTACGATGTACAGCTTGTTATATCTAGTTTTGAAAATGCGCAAAAATCTAAATATATATTACATTTATTGCGTGGTAAATTATCACTTATTACGTACATATTTAAATTACATTTAATATAGAGAAGATATTGCAGTATATGTGTACAGGACAGGGTGAGTATATTGGGGATTTTAGAAGCATCCCTGCAATCATCCCTACAAGATAAGATTGAATTAATGAATGAAATGTTATAAATACCGTTGACTGAGACAAACAATTTTTTAGTAACGGATTCTATTCAATTTTACATAACTAGTGGCAAACCCTAATACTTTGGAGGAATTTAAGAGATTGCGGAATAAAATAAACCTGGATATTAGTACCTCTTGCGAAAGCTGTGTACGCTCAGCTGAAAATAGTAGACGGCGTGATCCAAATAAATTTTGGGCTTTTATAAAAAATAAAAAAGTGTCAACCAATATTTCCAATATCATGTTCTATGGCGATCTAAAGCTTGATAATCTCAAAGCTATTCTAAATTCTTATTTTTTTAGCAAATCGTTTACACCTTCACATAAAATATCTATAGATGATAAAAAGAGTTTGTACTTAATTCATAGTAACATATAAGGTAACTTGAGTTCAATGATGTGCTTACTCCTCTAAAACAGATTAAACCCAAGATGCCGACCGGGCCTGATGCAGTTCCAGCTTTTCTAGTTAGGGACTGCGCCGCCCCATTGACAATTTTGTTTAACTTGTGTTTGAAAACTAGTACTTTTCCCGAAATCTGGAAATATTCTAAAGTTTGTCCCATTTGCAAAAAGGGAGATAAACATGATATAATGAACTTGCGTCCAATTTTTATATTGTGCAATTTTAGTAAAGCTCTAGAATTCTTACTGCATAGAAGTACAGGCGGCCCATTTTATCAGGTCCCTCGAGAATATCTCACTTAATATCAGTCATACAAAAAAAAATATTTCTACGAAAATTGTGCCGATTTATATAACCTACAAAATGGTTTAAAGATATTTGAAATCCATGGGCTACTTTAAGAGTTATGGCGGAAAATATCGAAAATGCGGAAAACGTCTAGGCCAAATATCCGTTATTTGAAGAGATACGAGAAAAATTCTTCTAAGGCGAAAATGTTTTGAAAAACAGAGTGTTTCAACGAGGTTTTATCTAATTTTTTTTCAAAACCGTTGTATTTTGAGATTTGCTCTTCAGGCTGTTAAAAAAATTATTTTGAAACGGGCGGGAAACCCGGGTGCCATTAAATAGAGTATTTTCCTCCCTTTTCAACGATATATCACATGCCAAATTTATTCATTGGTACTACGTTAGTAATTATAAAAACATTTTTTTAAAACCAATAATTTTTTTTTAATAAGCATTATACTTGCCGTGGAGAAGTATAATTAAATAAAACAATAAAATAATTCAATAAGTTGTTCAAATCTTTGCTATAATAAAACATTAACACAATTAAGAAGAATAAAGTAAATTCAGGTAACAACAACAAATTAATAATAAAAAGAATATAGCACACAGGACATTAATATTTATCTAATCCTCAAAATAATTTTTAACATATCATATCAAGTGTTCAAAGTGTCTTATGTGTTCTTATGCACAATCGAGCGCGGCGAGGCACTGCATTTAAAACATTACTCAGCATTTAGGGGGTAAATGTAATACATGTCTGTTGAATTCGAGCTCTTAGGTCCTCTATATTTTGCGGTGTTGTCGAAAACATCTTATCTTTAATATGCCCCAATAGAAGAAAATCCATTGGGGTTATATCTAGAGAACGAGGGGGCCATCGAATAAATCCATTGGTACCTATTCAATGTTGAGGCAAAGTTTCGTCTAAATAATCTAGGCAAATCTGGGAATTGTGGGGAGGAGCTCCATCTTGTTTAAAACATTGAAAGTTGTATCGATTCTCTAAAGGTAGGTCATCTAAGAATTCATTAAATTCATTTCTCAAAAAGTTTAGGTACCTTTGACCACTGAGGTGACCATCATAAAAATAAAGACCTATTAAATTGGTGCCTAAAATACCTATCCACACATTTATTGAAAAACGATTTTGAAACCCAGTCGGTCTATGCCAGTGTGTATTTTCAGAAGTCCATTTGTAATGAATATTGCGATTAAAAAATCCACTATTGGAAAAATTTGCCTCGTCGGACCAAAGTATTTTACTACATATTAATGGATCGGCATGCTTCTTTTCCAACAGCCATCTGCAAATAGTTGTCCTCCTTGATTTGTGCCCCGCTTGTAAATTGTGAACTTTTTTGGCTTTATAACACCGGTAACCATTTTTCTTTAAATTTTTTTCTAGCACTTGTTTTATTTATATGACAAGCAATTTAAATTTCTCTTAATGATGTTTCCAAATTTTGTGTATTTTTATTTCTTACATAATTAATAACTTGGTTTACCTAATTATCAGTAACACTGTTCAACATTGTTTTCTTCTTTAAAAATGAACCATTATTTTTCAGTTTCGTAGCTAATTTTCTGAACAGAGTTTTATTCAGCTGTAGTGCTTGTGGAAATCTGTTTCTATATTCTACTTGAGCTAATCCAGAGTTGAAATTGCATTGGCAATATGTAACGAACATTCTTAAACAAGTGTGATTGACTGAGAGTTTAAGTATTAACTGAGATGATCTGTCAAAAAATTACATTGTCAAGTTTGCTCATAGCCAACTATTTTAAAATAATTGAAATAATAGTAAAATCATGAAATACAAACAAATGGATATTATACTTAAATTAATTGGTAAAGACATTTTAACTTCCTGAGCAAGGAGTGATGCTTTTATGGAGGACCTCTATACATTGGCATAACTGCAAATACTATTTCCATAATTGCTCCATGTTGCTTTCTTGATTATTATTTTGTTTTTGTTACCTGAATTTACTTTATTCTTCTTAATTGTGTTAATGTTTTATTATAGCAAAGATTTGAACAACTTACTTTACCGTTTTATTTAATCATACTTCTCCACGGCAAGTATAATGCTTGTTAATTTTTTTTTATTGGTTTTAAAAAAATGTTTTTATAATTACTAACGTAGTACCAATGAATAAATATGGCATATGATATATCGTTGAAAAGGGAGGAAAATACTCTATTTAATAGCGCCATTTCCCGCCCGTTTCAAAATAATTTTTTTAACAGCCTGAAGAGTAAATCTCAAAATACAGCGGTTTTGAAAAAAATTAGATAAAACCTCGTTGAAACACTCTATTTTGCAAAATATTTTCGCCTTAGAATTTTTCTAGTATCTCTTCAAATAACGGAGATATTTGGCCTAGACGTTTTCCGCATTTTAGATATTTTCCGCCATAACTCTTAAAGTAGCCCATGGATTTCAAATGTCTTTAAATCATTTTCGTAAAAATATTTTTTTTCTACGACCGATATTAAGTGAGATATTCTCGAGTGGCCTGATAAAATGGACAACCTGTATATATCAGCAATAGACTCTCACCGTATCAGCACGGATTCTTCAAAGGTCGATCGACCAGACTAACCTAGTTGTCGTCACATAATTCATATCTGAAACTACTGATATGCAGGCTCAAACTGACGTTGTTTATATGGATTTTTCAAAGGCATTTGACAAATTTGACCATAACTTATTACTAAAAAACTCACCCCCTCACTTATATTACTGTTTGTTGTTTATTTGTCTCACATAAAGCAATATCTGCTATTTAATCGTTTCAAGTTTGTTGAGTACTTTGCAACTTCGGGGGTTCCCCAATGATCTATTCTTGGTCCCCTGCAGTTCAGCATATTTATTAATGATATCGTCATGGATTTAAATGTAAATTGTCTTCTTTATGCTGGTAACTTAAAAATATTTGACATTGTTAGGAATGTTGAGGACTATAAAAGAATTCAATACCATTTGTATAAAATTTTTAACTGGTGTCTATTAAATAAATCACCACTTAATCCTCGAAAATCTAATGTAATGTCTTACACATTAAAGTCTAGCACTCTAATTTTCAATTACTTTATAGAGGTACAACTCTGGAACATCTTAATATTTTTCGAGATCTTGGAGTCACCTTTGATAAGAAACTGTCATTCAGTAATCATATTGAGACCATAATATGTGAAGCAAACAAATCATATGGTTTTGTAACACGCAGCAGCAGGGATTTTGCATATTAACATGATTAAAATGTTTTAACTGTTTTGTTAGATCAAAACTTGCTGCGATTACATGATATCCGCATTACAATGTTCACATCGATAATCTCGAGCGTGTTCAGCGTAGACTTGTTAAACTGTTGTGTTTTAAATCGAACAGCGTGTACCCGCCTATGGGCGTACCTGAAAATGAACTACATGAAGAAAGACATTCAACGGTGAGTCCCATTCAGAGGCGTGAGTATCACTGACAAGTACTTCTGTTTAAAATCATTCATAATAAAATCGACTGTCCAGATATTGTAGCGAAATTGAACTTTCATGTCCTAGAATAACTTTCCTTGAAAACATGATTTTCTCTCCACAGCGCGTACCAATCTTCTTCAGTATTCACCTATATATACAACTTGTGAAGATTGTAACCTGGCGAGAAGTCAGCTAGATTTATTTTCTTGTAGCCTATATAATGTAAAGGAATTATACTCGATATGATTGTATTGTTCTTTCTTTGTTTTTTTTTCTTTGCCTACCTATACGTTTGATATTGTTGTGATTTATATATGTTTTTATTTATACCTATATGTTATTATTTACACTTATATTCTTCATCACTTCGTTATCATATTATAGTTATTGATTGATTATTTTTTTTTATCACACCCTCCTGTTCTGTAATTGGGCATTACCTGTGGGACAATGTAATTGAAATAAGTAAATGAATCAATCAATCAATCAATCAATCAATCAATCAATCAATCAATCAATCAATCAATCAATCAATCAATCAATGTTTCAGAAACCAATTGACTTCTTTGACCAATATAAAATAATTCGCAATATGGTATGTAATCATGCTAGTCGCACTGAGCTTCATCAGTTTTCAGATGATGGTTAGGTTGAAATGTGAGTGGGTCTATACCAGACCCTCCACCGTGACCAATCGGTCTATTGTGGCTCACTCCTAAATTATATTTCACCCAATAGGTTCAGCCTTTTAATGAAGCTGATAACCTTATTGGGTGAGAGATTGCCCAAGTCCTCAGGCAAAAGCTGACCTTTGCCAAATAATGAGAACCGGGTTCTTTCTGCAGCCGAACAAGTGCACAGAACATGCCTTGCCGTTTCATCTTCCTCTAGACACAGACGGCATTCGGTGTTTTCCACCAGTACAAGTCTGTGTTTTGGAACCATCTGTATACCAACAGCTGTCTGCCTTCTGTAGGTCGGTTTTATTCCGATTCCACTCATCTCTTTCAAGAAATAGGATGTTGAAAGGCAGAGCTCATGGTTGGTTCTGGTAGGCATCACATCAGAAGGCATACCTAGGATACTGTGACTGTTTAGGTCATCGATCATTCCATTGCGTTCCATGATGATAGCCTGCGGTATATTGATTGCCGATTGTTTTAGTCTATATGTTGCTCACCTAGCTAATCTCTCCAAGTAAATATGGAGAGGTGGTAAGTCTAGGAGGATTTCCAAAGCAGCTGACGGTGTGGTGCTTATAGCACCGGTTATTGCCAGACATGCTTGTCTCTGTAAATCATAGAGTTTGGCTTTGGCCGACTGTTGTAGCCCTCTCGACCACCAAACTATGGAGCCATACGCTATCATTGGTCTAATGACCGTAACGTATATCCAGTATATTTGTTGGGGGACCCATACCCCAAGATTTTCCACAAATTCTACGGCATGTCCACAGGGACAGCCTTGCTTTGTGGATTAAATTTTCCAGGTGGGAATTCCAGTTGAGTGATCTATCCAGCGTAATGCCTAGATATTTCACCTCCTCCGAAAATGGAATGGTTTCACCTAGTAAGGAAGGCGGTTCTAAGTTATCCAACTTCCTTTTCCTGGGGAAGGGTTTTGCGGGGGTTGACAGACATCTGTTCCCTCTCACACCAGATGTGCACTGTATCTAGTACCTCTTGAAGGGTATGAGAGAGTACCTCTTCAGATTTACCTTTAACCATGATGACTAGGTCGTCTGCATATGCCAGAATCTCGGCTTCCCACAGAGATAAAATGGCCAGCAGGTCATCCACAAGTAGTGACCACAGAAGGGGGGACAGAACTCCACATTGTGGGCACCCTCTCGCAGCCCTGAAACTGACCGTTTCCCCCTGTAAGGTTGTCGTTATGATTCTGTTGGCCAGCATAGCTCGGATCCAGTCAGTTATGGTTAGCTTGATTCCTCTAGCAGCTGCCGCTGTGTATAGGGAATCGGGTAGTGCATTATCGAATGCTACTTCAGATGATGGTAGTCAGGATGCTTCTGCGGCAATAGTGCATGTGAGAACAATTAATAGTAATGGATGACTCCATGTAAGACTGTTATTGCGTTCACGATCAAAATTTCCACCTCTAAAATCAAGAACAATTCCTAGATTGAAACTCTGTAGAGCAGTTATACTACCATAATTAATTAACGAAAATCATCTAATTTAAAATTCAATTCAGCAGTGATTATAGACAGATAACGTGGTTTGTTGAATTAGAATACAACCCAACTCTTTACAGACTTTTATTTCTAACAGGATAGCACAAATTCACATTTGGCATCATATTCCAAAATCCCCCAGATTTAGTTTCTCAGGGTATTTCCCCCAATAAATTGATATTTGGAGGCACAGTCAGAGTTGGCTATTGTCACCAGAAAAGCAAAGGGGAATTAATTCTTGTCCGGAATTAACGCATATGAGCATATCTCTGAGAATCGAAAGCAACTAAAGTATTTTTTGGCAAATAATTCTTTTCTGTTTCTTTTGAAATATTTCCAAAGTTCTCTCACACAATTATAACCACAGCGTTCAGTTTCAGATTTAGTAATCAATGTAAATTTAATATATTAACAGGCCCAAGACAGTACAAATGTTTTTTAAATTAAATTATTGATTTGAAAAATCAACACAGATTTCTAATTGAAGTCATATTTTAAATTTGAATCCATTGCTAGATACAAATGGAATCCTACGAGTAGTAGTTGAGTCGACCGAGCAATTATCAATAAAAATAACTTCCGGTATAAAATTATATTTTTCTCCTTTGAGCATGCCAAATTATATCTTGTCGGTCTACAAATGTTATTTACTTTAATCAAAGAAAGATACTGGACTACTTCAGGTAGAAATTTGGCAAAGAATATTTGGTATTTGAAAATAAATAATTATACCCATATTGAACAAGATAATTTATTTTATCTTTGGCATTTTCAGGTTTCCAATATTCATTAAAAAGTTTTTGTTAACAGCGATTTTAGGACATTACATTACGTAAACCTCAGGCAGTTCGGTATTATTATTGTTACGATTTGGATTAGATACCACAATTGTTTTTATTTTATAACTTTGTAATCCTATATTTATGTTACTTCTTGTTTTTATTTATTTTATTCTCTAGTTACAGTTACCTGGAAATATATCGCCCCTAAAGTACGCTTTGAACATTAATCATAAAAATAGCAGTGAAATAAAACATACAAGACTTTTGCTCGTTCATTCGATTTTAGGCAGCTTACAATTCATTCTTCAGATAATCGGAATAATGGATCATTTGTTCCAACGTTTTAGTCGAAATAAGTTTTCTGCTTGTAAGTCAGATGGATTTTCAATACACTTATTAGTATCTAAATACAATTCATTTCTATTTAATTTAAATAACAAATATTCTGTTAATAAGTTGTGTGTTGTGTTTATTTTTTCTTTAAATGTCAAGTGAATACGACTTTTATCACAAACTTCGTGAATTTAACACTGACAATTCATCCGAGCGGCACTAAAAGTATCTGAAGAGAAAGTCAAAACAATATTTATTCTTCAAAAGTCAAAACAATATTTATTTAATTCATGTTTGATCTTGAAATAAAAATAGTATATTATAATAAGTATTTGTGTATCAAGGCCGTAAAGTTGATCTTTCTCGGCTGAATTTGAAGTTTGCGGCCGAAGCACAGCCGAAGCCAAGCAAACGTCGGATAAACTCGAGAGATCGTTTGGCCAAGGTACACACAACATTTTTTAGGCAAGTATCTCAAAAAGTAAAATAAAATATTTTAAAAATTGTTTCGTACAAACTACTGGAAACATGGACAACATTTTGCAAGAAGTCTACTAGGCTGACAGTTTTAATTCATTTTCAAGTTAATAACGAAAACAAATGAAAACCTCCCTAGATAGATTATTGACAAGCCATGCCGTTTCTGCCATTAGTAAATAGTATGGTTATAAAGTTTGTTATAGTTATTTTCCTGTATCTCAGTTTATTAATTTTAATATACATAATAAAGCTTTTAAACTACTGGTTATTTTTAGTATTCCTTTAAGCCTAAATCCATTTGAAATATTATTGATCATCAATTAATATATGAGGCCTTGAAGTAAAAGCAGCCAAAAAATAAGATTGACAAGTGAGTACAAATGGATGACATTTTAGGAAAGCTGTCAGATCGGATAAACGTAATTTTTCGTGTCAGTTGCTTAAAAAATCACTTTATTCAACAGTAAAGTGATTTTTTTGTCCCGGCAACTTTTCCAAATTCACTTCCCTCGTCTGTCAAGTACATTCTCGAAACAAAAAATTTAACTTTTACTCCATATAATGCAATAGATATACTATTTTCTGTAAAAGTAAAAAATCCTCACTTTTATGACAAATTTCGTGAACTTGAACTGTCATTTACTTGATACATCATCTGGGTGACAGTAAACGTCTTTTAACGATTTTAACATGAGCGTATTTGATGAAACGAACAAAATTTCAATATATACACAACTAAACGGCAAAACTAAGACGAAAAGAATGAACTAACAGGCTCTTTAAATATAAATAAAACAAATCTAACTATTGTATGCATGTAAACTGTATCTCTAATGTATCTATGCGTAAGTAACGATGATACTTTATTTGTCCTGCCATCTATTGCAATACACACAACTAAGCACTTACGAAGCCATTAGTACGGGTCTTGTAGCATCACCTAATATACTATACATTGTCCCTGGTAGTAAGCGTCATGTCAGCCTAACACAACGTAAACGAAGCCGGCCCGGCGCACAATGACTCATTATTTACATTTAGACATTCGAAACCTCAAATATCATTTATATCCAAAATACAAACAATTCCATAATACATATAACAGAAGATCTGCACTAACATTTACATTTTTCAGACAAACGTTCCAAATATATAATTTTTTTTAGATCATCGAGCGCGTGTCAGTTCTCATTAGTCTTTAAACTGTAAATTAAGCAACGAAAATATAATCCTTTTATTGTCAATATTCAAGAAACCTCCACTTAAATTTTCATGGTATTACGCCCACCCTTCCGTAATTCAAACGTATGTACGTTTTTTTACCAAAAATTTATTTTGGGATAACTTGGGCAAATCTTGCTCGAATCAGATGAAATTTTGGGTGAAGGTGGCTCATAGTACCTGCAAATAGCCTGCCATATTTCAAGTCAAAAGCTCCATTAGTTTGGCTATAATGCCATTTTTTAAACTTTTACAAAATTTTTAAAACGTTAAAACTTTATGGTCGTTTATAGTACGACAATTTTGTCCCCATCGAAATGTAGGTTTTTTATGTACTTTTGGGTGATATGGCTCAAAAATCTTTATTATAAAAATTCGATCAATCTTTGGCCATTTACGGCATACATGTACTTGCGCGCAGTGATTTTTTGTTGCATAAGGTACATATAACTATTTGCATAGGTAAATATAACTCGTATGCCCTATAAAACACTAAAACATATTTGTCAAGTATCCAGAGCTGATCCAGTATGTCCTTCATAAATTCTATAACGAGAACCCATACGTCGAGAGTATAAAATCTTGTGGGCAGAGAATAATAGTCGCTCTTTATGATTGTTCCATCAAAAATAAGAAACCATTAGGTTTACTAAGGTATGAATGGTGTGAATGACTGATACCAAAACTACAGGCAAACCACTCGTTCCAGAAGATTTGTTAAAAATCATCGCCTGTGATTGTAAAGCAGGGTGAGAAACGAAATCTTGTTCATGTAAGAAATCGAATTTAAAATGTTACAGTTTATGCTATTTTGACCGTAACACAACCTGCCAAAATTCTGAAGAGGTCAGTGGGCCACCAGTCGATGAACTTACTGATAACATGCCAAATGGGAACACAAGATTTGTCGATAATGATGATGATGATTGTCGAGATTGTATGACTGATGGTCAAGAGATAAGCGCATTTACCTCTCATCCAAAAAGTTCTGGGTTCGATCCCCGGTCGTGGCAGTGGAAAATACTGTGAGAGGGATTTTTTCACTATACACGGATATTGGGTGTGTGGCCCTTGCCTCTAAATGTATAGCCCCCTCCCACACAACGCTCTTCTAGAGCCTTCCGGGATAAAGGGGATCGTAATTACCTGTGGTGTTATTATTATTATTATTATGATCATAATTCCGACTACGAAAATGAGGACGACTAAGTGAACAATATGATGGGCGAAGCTAAGAGCGATTTATATTACTTTAGCGACAGGGAAACCGGCGAAATTTTCATTGCTGTGAAGGATTCAGAAGCGGGTAGCTCTCACAGTAGTATTTCGAGTACATCCAGCGTAAGGAGTACAGAAAAGCGACCAATAAGTCCGTAAAAAAAAGAAATCGGCTTAAAACATTTTTTCATGTAGATAAATAAATCTAATCTAATATTTTCAATTTGCTAGGACCCTTTCACGTATGCTGAAAATACTCCACGTCAGATTCACCAATAAGAGTACATCGCCCAATTCACCAATAATATACGGCACATTAGTGGTAAAGAAAACACCATTGCGGATACATTATCGAGCGTAAATGATCTTTCTTTTATCGAATACCACCCTGTCTTTAATTTTACCTTTATTTCCTTCGTAAATTCACATCGTTTCCATTTACAACTTTTATAAGATACCCATTCAAACGATTGTGAACTTTCAATTTTAATTACAAGCCAGTCGGATCCAAATAGTAAATAAAGTATCCTTTACAACAACTTATAGTTCCTAACTTAACTGATGAAATTTGGTGCGATGTATCTAACTCTAAATACCGATCTTTCATACCAAATTCCTTTCGACGTGCAGTATTTGATGTCTTTCATAATTTAATGCGCCCAGGTATTCATCCTACTAGAAAACTCATAGCGTCTATCTATTTCTGGCTCAAAATAAATTCAGACTGCACCTTGTGCGTAAATGCCTATTTAAATTTCTAAACTTTAAAAATTAATATGCACACCAAAACTACCGTTTAAGATTTTGTTGTTCCCAAGGGGCGTTTCGAACACATTCACATAGACCTCGTTGGGCCATTACCACCTTCCAACGGATATCATTACATCCTCACTGTGATCAAATGATTCTCACGTTGGCCAGAAGCGCATCCCTTACCTTCCTGCTGAAACTGTAGCTAAAACGTTATTTCTAAATTTTATGTCGTTTTGACGTTCTGTTTATTTCGCAATTTTTCTAAATTAGTGGGGTTCCACCGGATTTACACGACTACATATCATCCTCAAAGCAACGGTAAGGTTGCGAGATTCTATAGAACCTTGAAAACTGCGTTGTTAGCCATCAGGGTCAATGCAATTCACTGGTATGATGAATTGTGAAGTATTTTATTGGGTTTACGCGCCATACCTAAAGATGACTTAATTCGTTCATCTGCAGAGCTTGTTTATGGCCTGATCTTGCCCCTCCTTGGCGATTATTTTATTAAGTCACATACTGATACTCAGGTCTCGCTCGCTCTTCATTACTAAATTACAAGCTTATTTCGATAATTGACATTTTAAATCCCCTTTCACTCACAAAGCTTTCGTCAATCCTGACATCACAACTTTTTTTTTATACGTTTATTTAACGTCGGCCTATTTCCGCTACTGAAGCCTAACACCGACGCCTGTTGACGAGCTACCCCCAACCAGGAATTTTGCCTAACCTCTTCCCTTAAGAAGAGTAAGGATCTTTTACTTGCCTAACATTTAATAGACAAGGGACCGACGGCTTTACATCCCCTCCGAAGGATGGTATATCCCCTATACAACCCTCGCCTAAGGTTGTATAGCTTCCGCGCATACACTGATATACAAGCCGCTGGAAGATGTTTGAGGCGAGGACACGGTCTTCGTTGGAACGGTCACCCATCCAACTACTAACTGCGCCTGGCGTTGCTTTACATCGCATATCGAAGTATGTACATAGTAAAGACGCACCCACGCTCGCCCCACATCACAACTTGTAAATTTCATAGGTCAGGACCGACTGAAACCATCTTTCTCCCCTTTGTAAGAAGGGCCTTTTTTCGTAGTTTCGCGAACCGACAAAATTATTACTGCCCTTAAACGTAGGGAGCACTTCACTGTGAGTCTTGATAGAGTCAAGTCTACATACTTGTTAGACAATATTGTTGATCCTCCCTTCGGACCCAATTTCAAAAAAGTCTGTTGGCTGTTTCTTCTTTTGCGGGGGGAGCATATGTGTCGTATTCACTTCTCCACACTAACCAGTTAACAGCCTACCAAAATTATATTTTTGATGATAACCCGGAGATGAAAAAAATAACAAAAAATCTAATGACAACAATAATTTTAAATGTTAACTTTGATGTATGATGGATTAAATAAACCAATTATTTTCTAACTTATCTACTTGAAGATACTTTGTAAATCGCACGTGATGAAAAATTTTCGGTTGTCACATTTCACACCAGTTCCTAAAAATCTAATAGTTCTTGTTCAGTCCACATGTATCTACGCACTACTTCGTATTTTCCAGGAGGCTGAAAATTCCCTATTTCTGTTCTGTGAAGATTCAGGAATTATCGGCATGTGATAGATCAATCGAGATCATCATTGCCCCTGTGTATTCATTAGAATTTGGCATTTGCTTCGTTGTGCTTTGTATTGATTGATCTAGAACCGTAGTGAACAGTCGGAAAGATATAGGGCATCTTTGTTTGACTCTCACATTTTTTTTTGTTTCCATTGCTAGTTTGACCGACGCGTTGATTGACAGTGGTTTTGGAGAAAATAAAATTTTTATATCGGTACGTTACAGTATGGTTGTTGAGTCTATTTTCAAATGAAATCGTTCACCTTTTGATAGAATTTTTTTCTAATCGTAGGCATACAAGCGCAAGGACAAGTGAATTTAGCCTATGACGCCATTTAGTTTATTCCAAGACCAAGATAACCGAGTAATATAGATTTGTTAAAAATCTTTGGATTTTTGTCAAATTTCCCAAAATATTTGAGGTGTACATAATATTGTTAATTTTTTATATTTTGCCTCCACAATCTCTGTCATTGTATTTTCTGGAGCAATTGGTCATGCAATATTGCAACGACCAAGTATCCGTGTATCAAATTAGATTTAAATTGTCAAAGCCGTTCTCCACAAAACAAATTATTTGTTTGTTTAAGGCGTACCCTTTGCAGTATCCCTTCCTGTATTCTCTAAGAGCAACTAGTCATACGAACTTATACTAGTGCTAACGAAGTATCCACCTGCCACATTTTACGGTTTTAGGAAAAACATTTTTATTTTTAAACTTAACTCCCACAGCCTAGGACCCTGCATTTTTGGGTTCAAGGACCTTGTAAACGTATAACTTTAAAAAAAAATCAAAATAGATTTTTATACGATCACAATAATTTACTTCCTTACTACGTGTATGGAAAATAAAAATGATTATGAAAGTAATAATTTCCCTGGACGATTCGTAGCACGCACAAGTTTTATTCTTTAATCTTTATATCCGAATGCTACATTTTTTTATAAATTCCATGACAATAAAAAATATCTATAATCAGTTTTAAAACTTAAAATGAAATTTATATTTAATGGCATAATATTCACATTTCATATACAAAATATACATTTAAATATAGAGAAATTTTAATAGGAGATATCAATGTAAATATTTTAAACAACGATATCATTACTAATAATTCTACGAACTAAGCTAAGCTAAGGATTTAAATCGTGCATTAACAAAGCAACAAGTATTGACGGTAACTGTTCTACCTGTATTGATCATATATTTATACAAGAATTAAATAATTCAGCTTACAACTTCTCTTCATTAACTGTTGAATATAGTATAACAGAAACCTATACAGTATATCGATTTACTCAAATGAAATCTTTTTTTAAAGAAAATAGAGAAAACTATATTATTGCAATATCTATAAATGGTGATTTGGGATGTGATAACGGAATATGAAGACCCAGAACCTATAATTCTAAATAAGTTCTAATATAATCACACAACACATAGTAACAGTAAATTAGGTTTTTATTAGAAATAATTGATAGTTTTAAAAATTTGGGTGCAGACTCCTAATAGACATCCAAATACAGATCAAAAGACTTCCCACCATTCAGGAGGGTGCTTCATCCCCCTTTGCTTCAGAAACCACCCTCTAGTGTGACCTAGCGCTAGTTTTTTTAATTTTTTCTCAAAAAATGTTACCAAGAGTAGCACCTAAAATATTCGGTATAAAATTCTACATCATTTATATCCTATATAGTCTTTTCCTTGGTTGAGTAATGGGGTAGTGAAGCGCAAGTTATAGCCTCTCCTACTCAATTGTTAACCTCACCTTCGCGATGAGTTCAATTTAAACTTGGTGCACCCTGTTTTCACTAACGAGGCTCTAACGACCGAGTAAGGGCGGAATAACCCTTACCTTTTGCCGTGAGCACATCCACCTTCTCACGAAGAGTGCGGTAAAAATAACCCACCGCACACAAAGGTTGCTTTTGGAATCGTTTGGTTACCCCATCGTCGCAGTCTCCTTCTGTGCCATGGGACCACACCACTCGCCTTCCGCAACCGAGCTGGTCAGTTGCATACCTGCTCCAGCTAAAACTTCAAATGCAGCTTCGTTTTCAGTCGATTAAGGCTTTTAAAAAATGATGGAGCGTTCAAGTGGGACAAAATCATCCGGAGGTAAAATACCCTCCCGATCGGATCTCCGGGGGAGGGTGCCCACAGGGACACCTCATCGAATGTCAAAAAAACACCGACAAGTTAAACCCAACAAAACTAATTCTTTCATCTACGGCGCTTGGAATGTTCGTACTTTGAACGACAGCACTCGCACCGATCGGCCTGAAAGAAGAACTGCTCTAATAGATAGAGAACTTCACCGACTCAATGTTGACGTTGCAGCTCTCAGCGAAACTCGATTTTTGGAGGAAGGCTCTCTCACAGAAAAGTACTACACCTTCTATTGGAAAGGTCTTCCCATCAAGTCAAGAAGACAACATGGAGTAGGATTTGCCGTTCGGAATCAACTTGTATCCAACTTAACACAAGTACCACAAGGCCTATCCGTGCGTCTAATGCTGCTACGCTATGAGCTATCAGATGGCAACGCGGTAAATCTAATAAGCGCCTACGCTCCCACTCTGGATGCAAGTCACGAAACCAAGGAAAGCTTCTATCAACAGCTGGAAGAAACCCTCTGTAGAATACCTAAAACGGAACGACTCGTTATTCTTGGCGATTTTAACGCTAGAGTAGGGAGAGATGCAGACACCTGGCCAGGCATCATAGGCAAGAGCGGTTTGGGCAACATGAACGCTAACGGTCAACTACTCCTAACTAAATGTGCCGAACATGATCTAGTTATAACAAACACCATTTTCCGACAAAAGGATAAATTTAAAGGCACCTGGCGTCACCCCAGATCAGGTCACTGGCATCTACTGGACTATGTTATCGTACGTAGGAAGCATCTCAAGGACGTCCAAATTACAAAGGCGCGCATTGATAGCGAATGTTGGACCGATCATCGTCCTGTTGTCTCTAAAATGAAAATTGTTAAGAGACCCAAACACCGAAGAACTCAAGTAAAACGTAGACTCCGTCTCTGTATTAGTAAATTGCGTGACCAACAAACCGTCGAACAGCTAAAGCAAAAAGTTCAAGAGAATTTAAGTGCACTAGAAGAAACCAATTCTGTAGATGTCGCTGCTACCTGGACACAAATTAAATACAGTTTAAAAAGTGCGAGTGAGGAAATTCTTGGCACTGCAGCAAGTAAAAAACAGGAGGACTGGTTCAATGATAATGAAGCTTTTATACAAGAACTTCTTGACCGCAAACATATTGCCTTCCAAAACGCTATCAACCACCCCAACGACTCATCAAAAGCAGAAGTTTTTACCCAATCTAAGTATGAAACGCAACACGAAATCAGAAGAATAAAGAACGAGTGAGTGGTGGGCAAGCAAGGCCAGAGAAATTCAAAGGTACGCCGATTCACACGACTACAGGAATTTTTTTCAAGGAGTAAAAGCAGTGTACGGCCCCAGTCGGAAAAATATGTGCCCTATTAAAGATTTAAATGGAAATCTCCTCAAAGAAGACCAGGAAATAAGAGCCCGATGGAAAGAACACTACTCTA
Organism: Leptura quadrifasciata; assembly: GCA_963675555.1. Taxonomy (NCBI): domain Eukaryota; kingdom Metazoa; phylum Arthropoda; class Insecta; order Coleoptera; family Cerambycidae; genus Leptura; species Leptura quadrifasciata. The sequence continues at coordinate 141,679,715 of OY776674.1, forward strand.
ACATTCTTAACCAGCAAAGTCAAGCCGATCACGATATTATAAATCTTATCCCTCAATATGACACCTTCGAAGACTTAGATAAACCACTAACAACGGAAATGATCTTAACCGCCATTGGGCAGCTAAAAAATAACAAATCTCCCGGCGCCGACTCACTCCCAGCTGAGATCTTTAAAGCTGTGTCGTCAGAGCTCATACCCTACCTCAAAAAACTGTTTGATGTCGTGTGGGAAAGTGGTCAAGCTCCGCAGGAGTTTCGTGATACGCTTTTAATCAACCTCTTCAAAAACAAAGGGAGTGCTGCGGACTGTGGAAATTACAGGGGTATAGCTCTCCTGGCTGTTGGAGGGAAGATACTCACTAAAGCGATGGCAAATAGGCTAACACCTGTTATGGAAAAGTTACTCCCTGAAACACAGAGTGGCTTTAGACCAAATTGAGGCACATCGGATTTAATCTTCATACTTAAACAGCTTCAAGAAAAAGCACTCGAACATCAAGGAGAAATTCACATGGCCTTCATTGATTTAACCAAGGCGTTTGACTCGGTGGACAGGGAAGTGCTCTGGAAAATTATGTTCCGCTTAGGTATCCCTAGAAAATTTGTGGAAGTATGTCGCAGTCTACATACAAACAACAACGCCCAGGTTATGTATAATAATGAGGCAACCGAACCTTTCCAAACCCTCATTGGAGTTAGGCAGGGATGTGTCCTGGCACCCCTACTTTTTAATTTGTTTACCACTGCTCTAACAATTATTGTTGACAACAAACTGACAGTCAGAGGAATAGGTCTCAGATACCGTTTTGATGGCGGTCTCTTTAACATAGGGCGCTTTAGAGCTTTCACAAAGACACGCACACGATTCATTTGTGATCTCCAGTATGCGGATGACTGTGCACTTTTAGCCTCTACGCCGGAAGAGCTTCAAGAACTTTTAGATGTGTATGCCCAGAGCTATGATTCCTTGGGACTTAAAATCAACATTGCAAAGACTAAGATTATGTCAACTCCTCATCAAGTGAACTAAATAGACATTACACTTAACGGAAATTCTTTTGAAGTGGTGGATCAGTTAAATTACTTAGGCAACGTTGTTAATGACAAAGCAAACATGGACAGCGAGATTCGCAATAGAATTAACGCTGCATCTAGAGCACTCTGGGGACTTAGAGAGAGAGTATTTGACAACCACGACCTTGCTTTGTCAACGAAAATGGCTGTCTACAGAGCAGTTGTCATTCCAACACTGCTATATGGATGTGAAAGCTGGGTCACTTACCGTCGTCATGTGAAAGAATTAGAACGTTTTCAGCAAAGACACCTCAGAAGTATGATGAAAATCCGTTAATTCCATCACATATCAAACGTGGAAGTACTCAGGAGAGCAAACAGCCTTCCAATTGATGTGCTTATTTCAAGAGCACGCCTAAGATGGGCAGGTCACGTTCATCGTATGCATGATAACCGCCTTCCTAAGTGTACACTTTATGGTGAATTGCTAAGCGGTAGAGGAAGGCGTGGCGGTCAACGAAAGAGGTTCAAAGACGCTCTCCATGAAAATCTAAAATCCTGCGGTATTGCAGACGAGCAATGGGAACAACTTACAGCGGACAGAACCGAATGGCGAGTGGTTGTGGCCAGCTATCAAGGAAATGTTGCTGCAAGAAGGCCGAATCCAAGACCTAACCAGGTCTATGTTTGTCCTAACTGAGGTCGACATGTGCTCTCCCGAATTGGCCTCTATAGCCATAGTCGAGTACACCGTAGATGAATGGGAATTACAATAGACTACACCTTTTACTTGTTTTTTATTGTACACAATCTATCGACTGTAACATTTTTATACTCGGATTCGAGTAACGGCTAATAAAAAGTACTTTGTTAGATAATTTCCGTCCTGTTGCATTGTTATCAACCATTTCCAAAATTTTAGAAAGAGTAATTTATAACAGAATTATGATTTTTTCTAATAAATATAATATATTCTCTAAATGCCAACATGGTTTTCTCAAAAGTAAGTCAACAGAAACGGCTATTATGGACTTTCTAACAAAATTGTATGAAAATTTAAATAAGAATATGCGATGTATAGGCCTTTTCATGGACCTTAGTAAAGCGTTTGACCTGATAAATCACAGAATGTTACTTAATAAATTACAGCATTATGGATTAAGAGGCAAAATTCATGACTGGTTAGAATCATATCTTTCTAACAGGACACAAATTGTGGAGGTCAATGGAGTTAAATCAGAATTGAAGGAAGTATCTATACGTGTCCCACAGGGATCTGTACTGGGACCCCTACTATTTCTCTTTTACATCAATGACTTACCACAGTGTATACCTGATACTAATTTAATAATATTTGGTGATGATACTTCCTACTTAACCTGTAAAAACTCAGTAGATGACACTCAATTTGACATACAAGATAAATTGAAATCTTTTACTACTTGGTTTGAAGAAAATAGATTATTTTTAAACATTTCAAAAACTGAATTTATTAACTTTACGCCAAGAGTAACTAAAACATTGCAAAGCAATTTGATAAGAATTAATAAAACATCAATTGAGCAAGTTACTTCTACAAAGTTTTTAGGTGTGTTTATAGATAATGCTGTAAACTGGGAGTCTCACACAGAATTTTTATCTAAAAAATTAACGCCAGTCTGTTACGCATTATATAGGTTACAACATATCTCTAATAATGGAACAGTTATATCATATTATTATGCACACTTTTATTCTCGATTGTCCTATGGTATCATGTTTTGGGGAATTTCACATAATGCAGATAGAATATTTAAGTTGCAAAAAATGGCAGTAAGAAATATTGCGAATGTTACTAGGAGGGCATCATGTAGGAATCTGTTTAAAAAATTTAATATTTTACCACTGGCCAGTGTATATATTCTGAAAACTTTGATATATGTTAAAATAAATATTAATATGTTTTCCACAAATAATTTTAATCACGATTATAATACTCGTGGCAGGGATAATTTGATGATACCAGGTCATAATCTAACCACATATGAACAAAATCCCTTATACATGGGAATTAAATTATATAATAAATTAACACCGGAAATAAAAAGCATTGATAATATTAATCTGTTTAAAAACAAGTTTAAATCTCTGCTACATGAAAAATCTTATTATAGCATACATGAATTTTTAAATGAATAAAATCAACGGATTGAATATTTTATGATATATTTAGTTCTCTTTCTATTATTGTTATATTTTATTATTATCTACCTATACTTATATCTATAGATATTTATTAATCCATTTATTATATACTATACTTTTTTTGTTTCTTGTTTTTGTTATAATTTTGTTTTTTGTTTTAATTCGATATTTTACACTTGTATTTTAAATATTGTATTTTGTACATTTTACATTTTGATTGTTTTCATTCTGACTTGTCCTATGCCATTTGTATGGTCTTTTGGATAATAAATTTTACTTTTACTTTACTTTACTTTACTTTACTTTACTTTACTTTACTTTACTTTACTTTACTTTACTTTACTTTACTTTACTTTATATACAAAGTGCGCACGCCTTGTTTTTCTTGCATTAGAACATTAGTATTTTTTTATTACTTATTACTTTTTAGTACGAATTTTTACATAAAAGGAAGTTTTAAAAAAAATTATTTTTTATTTTTTAGTCATACTTTTTGGGGGGTTTACTCCCCGTAGATCGCTCAATAAAACTTCGTCTCTTAATAATTTGTTTTGATTTCTCGCGCCTTCGCTTTTTCGCTCCTTCATTTTGCAGATTTTTCAATTTTGTATTGCCATCCGATTTTAGCAAAATTTCGTCAATTGGTTATGTCAGGAGATGTGATAAATAAGGGATGTAAGACTTGAAGACAATTTTCACCCCTGCACCCCCTACGTGCAGATGTTTGCAAAAGTAACAATGGAATACTGTATTGTCCCAATCTTAGTAACTACAAAATTTCATCAATTATGTCAGGAAGTGTGTTAAATAAAGGATGCAAGATTTGAACGGAAACATTTTGCATGACTGTAGTTAAAGAAAAGCAAGTAATGATTTAAATATCAAATGCGAAATTCTGGGATAATACTTTTTTGATTTTCCCAAATAATAAATAATTCGGTAGTGCATTGCTGGTTGCAAACTTTCAAGTGATATGAAATTGATGGAGTTAACATATTTACACGGAATAATTTAAAATTAAACATTATAGACAAAATTGGAATACTGCAGTCAAATAGTATAATAACAAAAAAATATATCAATGGTTCACACACAGCACTTCTCGTTTAATTTCATATGAATACACCGTTACAAAATCCCATACATTCAGTAACAAGTAAAACTTGAAATATGTCAGTCATGAGTTATTCTCTCTACAAATTTTCTCCATGTGATTGTTGGGAGGGCTATATGAAACAATTAAGTGTGTGTGAGTTTTGTACAGAAAGTTAGTTGAAACTTCTAAAAGGTAGGTAACGAGGCAGAAGTACGTGATGCCTTGAAAACCCTCTTTGACATTGCCTTCCTAGTCTTGTCTTCTAAAATGTTCAGGAGAACTAGAGCACAGCTTGGACGTAATAAGATAATTTCATAGAAGTATCTAAACTCAATTTTAACTTGTAGTGTTGACGAATCCGTGGTGCGAGTAGGGATTTTAGTCATCCCCAACGCAATTAAACGCTAAGTAATGTTTTAGATACTGTACACAAAGATTGAGCCCCTTCATTACATTCATGTACCAAATGTATGCTGAGAAAATATGATGGATATAGGGAATCTTTCTATTTGTTTAGGCACTGACAAATTAAAGAGTATCAGTATAACAGAACTTTCCAGTGCACTGCTATTTGCATTTCAAGTTTATAATATTTCAGAAATGTGAATTACTATTCTAGATTGAGTTGGAAATTTGTTTTTGTATAAACAATCTCTGTTAATTAAAACAGTTGATTATCTTCAAAGCATTTAACACGCAAAATAACAATTATTTGTTAAAATCGTCAAGTGTGATTAAAGAAAGTCCTTTCTTCCATAAATTTAGACAAAAGTTCTCTACTTAGTCACTTAAATTATGTTTATATCCAATATTGGATATTGTAATCTAATTTTTGAGAATTCCAAATAAGAATTTCTTATATCTCTCAAGTCAAATTCATTAAATCAAAAATTGATTATTAAAGTAAAAGAGGCTTAACAAATAAATAAATAAAATAAATAAAAGTTTATTGTGTTCAAAAAAAAATTTACACACAAAAGGAAGAGGTTAGCCTAAGCTATCTTCCACCTACCCTAGAAAAAATAATATACAATATGTACGTACATGGCTTAATATTAAACCAAGAAATCCTACAAAATATTTTTTTTTTATACATTTATGTAACGTCGGCCTATTTCCGCTACTGAGGCCTAACACCGGCGCCTGTAGATGAGCTACACCCAACCAGGAATTTTGCCGAACCTCTTCCCTTAAGAAGAGTTGGGATCTTTTACTTGCCTAACATTTAATAGACAAGGGACCGACGGCTTTACATCCCCTCCGAAGGATGATATATCTCCTATACAACCCTCGCCTAAGGTTGTATAGCTTCCGCGCATACACTGATATACAAGCCGCTGGAAGATGTGTGAGGCGAGAACGCGGTTTCCGTTGGAATGGTCACCCATCCAAGTACTAACTGCCTACAAAATAAACTTTAAGTAATTAATAATTGGTATAAGGATGTATAATATATATATTCATATAATAAACAATAGTAATAACTGATAAGAAAGAGAAAAAAGGAAAAAATATTATTATCAATTGAAATACTAAATTAAAAGAATATAAACACACATACGCAGGTACAGACATATACAATATTTAATTTGTATTTGATAAGGATTTATTGGGCGTAGGTCGTTTTGGAATGGGTATAATGTTAGCTGTTTTCTATAGGTTTGGAAAAATACCCTGATTTAAACATTCATTAAATATGTGCTTTATAACGTCAATGCAGTAGGGTAAAACGAGTGAAATTATTTTAACATTTATACCATCCACACCAAAAGCTTGACTTTTAGTTGATTTTAAAGCATCAAAAATCTGTTCGTTATTTATTTCGACAAAATTAAAATGTATATTTCTATTAAGTAAATTGCTATTATAGAATGAAAATAAGTCATTGTTTATTTTAGACTGTCCCGCAACATCTAAGAAATAACTATTAAGCCCTTCTGATTTTTGTAAATCAGCAAATAAAATATTTTTTTTGCATTTTGACTGATAATAAGCTATTTTAATAAATTCAAAATCGTTTAATAAAGTGGCACTTTACCACATCGAACTGTCACTTTACTATATAGTAATGTGAGTGTTAATAAAAACAGAAAATTGTTTATTTAAATATTGGAAACATTGTTATATCATTGTTATATATATTAAAAGTACAATTATTTAAATTTGAAAAGATAACCACACGATATTTATTCAATTCCACTTGTTCTTCCTGAAAACTATTATGGTTCTCTATCTGTACTCTTGAATGATAAACAGAAGCGGGTAAATAGAGCATCTCGTGCTGTGACACGTCACTCATAAAGGGCAAAGGAAATTATCTATCATAAGCAACTATACTTTATCCAATAATATTAACATATTTAACTTAACGAACTAACTTAAAGAAATACTCGTATTACGTATTCTAGTTGTTAACAAAATGTGGTAAAAAAACACTGTAACAAAATAATTTGAACCCTCATCACAGTAAGAGATGCTCTATTTACCTGCTTTTTGATAAACAAAGCCGTGTCAGTTACTAGGTTACGGAAATCTTACACAAGTACCTACTATGAATTTTTTTTAAATTTCAAACTTTGTAATGCTTCCATATCTATCACTATTTGCTTATAATGACTTACTAACACAAAATGCGAAAAAATAGTATAAACAAATCTCGTAAGAAAAGCAGTTTAACTAAACTCATATAGTTTTTAAGTTACTTGCTCGCTCGTACTCAAACACTATACTCGTTTAGTAAAACTTTGCTTTTCTAAACTTGTTGTTTAATGTACTATTTTTTTTTTGACGAAGAATTAGTGGCACACCCCATTCGGATAAATTTCTCCAAATTCTTTTTTGATCATTTTTATTTATGTTTAGGACATACTGCATATATACAAGTTTTCCACATTTACATAATTACGTAATGTAATTGTGATGTAATTATGTAATGTATTACGGTTACTGTTCTAGATTTTAAATATTTTGTATGTGCTTTGTCTTTGGATTTTATCATTAAGTTATAGGTATATATGGCTGATGTTTACGCTTTTTATTATTATACATACTGGGGCATGGCGATCAAATTTAAATCATGTTGATTAATTACATTTTCCCAAGGCACATTGTAAGTGGCATCGATAGCAAAGATGTTTATGTCAAATTTATTATAATTTTTATAAGTAATAGTATCCTTACATAGCTTAGTATTTTCAATGAATATTTCACAGAAAACTATCATATGATCCATAATATTAAGCATATCCATTGTATCACAACTCTACCATATTGCTACTGGCACATATAACATCTATCAATGATTTAGTAGTAGCAGGTTTTTTTATTATTTGACACAATTCAAAATCTCACAATATAGAAGTGAGTTTTGTAGAATCGGTTGAATTTATATTTAACAAATTTATGTTTATATCCCCCATAAGGATTACCGAATTAACTTCCAAGTAACACGTTCTTATATACTTAGTTCATTTAAACAGGTTAAAAGATTTGCACTAGGGGGTCGATAAATAATGCCAAAAGCAACTTGCTGTTTATTAAAATTGATGATTAACCACAGTTGTTCTAACTCGTTATCAGCCGTAGATGAGTGATACACTTTGAATGCATAGGTACAAATCATTGTAGAAACTCTAAAACAATGTGACAGATTGAAAAAATCGGAGGGGGTACATGCTTTGCAATCCACGTAATGGATTTTATAAACTATTGAAGTACCCCTCCCCCCGTATATGGTCCATATACAATTTTAATTTATATTTAATTTCCAAATTCAAGTACTAACTCATTTCATTTTACATTTATCTAGCCACTTAATGTTGAACACAGTAAAGTTACCAGAAACGCATTTTAATTTACATTCTTTTAAAGCAACGTAAATTATACGTTTTTACGAAGGAATATACCTACAGTCGAGAGTAGAGGAAGTTAGCCGTAGGTCGGTCTCCCCCCACCACTGACCTTGACCTTGACCGTGCACCTGTGGTCCGTTCCTTCAAGGCCACGGTGGCATCGTAGGTTCGCATAGCATATACCGTGACCTTGACCTTGGACGGCCGCAGTGCGTTTCGACTTCAAGGGCGCAGTGTTGCTGTTACCCAGAACGATCACTTGCGGTGACCTTGGCCTTGGCTAACACTATTAGAGAATGCAAGGACGGAGCTTCCTCCTTGCCACGCAACTTGACCTCTAAAATCACATTAGTTCAATACGTACACAGTAAAATGTGGTGGGGTTCTATATTTTGTGACGTAGTATACTTTTTCTATAAAAAAAGCACGGACTATTAGAACAAAATCATATTTAGTCTGGTTCACCTACAGTTAATAAGTGAGCATAGTGTTGTGATCTGAAATATTTTAAGTAAGCAAAGTTCTGTAATATTTCTTGGTTAGTAATTCTTTCACTGTACTCAACTACTTAAATATGACTACCAATATCGATTTATTAGCCCTTAATGAACTTATTATTAAAGATACTGAAGTTTTAGACCAAAAACCTATTTCATCGTTAATTTTAAATAAGGTTTACGCCATTAAAAAAATGTTAATGCTTAATACACGTTTTGGAAAATCGATATTAGTACATTTATTTGATGAAAGTACAAGTACTACCTTTAAATCATTTTTGCCTAAACGTATTGCTGAACTATTAAATATAACTTTTATAGAAGAAATAAATTCGTCTAGTGGTAAATATGCGTTGATTTATTTAGGAGAGAATTCACCCATTTATACCGGTGCTAAATCAAGGTCACTAATAAAATTCGAAATTATTGCGTGATTTAAACTATTTAAAATATTTGTATACTTTAAATTATCAGACCAATAAATAAGGTATAGTGAAAGTATAACTTAGACTGAAATATTATAAATACACTACAATAGTAGTAGAGATGTAAGTAGTTTTATCATATATTTGATAACTTGTTCTAATTTTATTTATGTAATTTCTAGCCTCACTATAACTGGCAAGAATGTGGATGCAATATTCAGCAGAACGTTGGGTAAGGGCAGAAGACATTAATTCGGCAATTGAAAGACTATCTTCTGTACTAGGCGACTTAAGTATGGATAGACTCCATGCAATAAATTATGATCTGAATTACTGCTTCGATGCTGAAAAAGTTAAACAGCTTAATGAGGATTCTGAGAGGTATTACAGAGGTGCACAACTATGTGGTAAATTCTCTCGTGGTATTGTGAATTTAGAAGAATTCTGTGAGCAACTAGTGGAAATAAATTTAAAACATTTCCTATGTGACATAGAAAAATACTTACCTAAGAAAATTATTGAAAAGTATCAACTCGACCAATCTGATGAAGAACAGGATGAAGACAACTCAATTAGTAGTTAATCACTTATTGTAATTCTTCTGTTAATAATATTAATATGTAAATGGTGTAATAAAATTATTATTATGGAAATATAGTTGTTTTTATTTTTAAAATTAAAATTGAAATAAATGAAACACATTATTAGATTATACATTAATTTATTTATAATTATTTTTGGTGACATACATTAAAAAATATTAATTATTAATCCTAAATATAAACATATTTAAAGATATTTATTTTAACTCTATATTTAAATCTATAATACATTTGTTAAGAAAGTGAACGTTTGCAAGAGAGCAGTGACTATATTTTGGTTGGGTGTGTTCCATACATCTTGGTACCTTTAACGATTTTAGATTGGGTATGCAGGGTGAGAAGTCATCTAGATCTATAACTCTATTCCATTTTAGATGATGCTGTAGAACATTTTTCTTTAATTTGCCTTTGCATACAATTATAACATCCTCTGACAATACGTTGCGTCGAAAATTATTAACAGCGTTTTGACAAAGTCGATGAAGTATTAGTGGGAATTCTGACAGTTGAATATATCCATCACTCCATTTTATGCCCCCATGGTAGTTGTTTTCTAACCATCGGTAGTGAGTCTGTTCGCCTTGGGTTAGTGATGAGAAAGGATTTGGTGGTTTGAAGAAATAGTGTGCTTGCTGATTAGTGTTACAACATAGAACAGCTAATTCTTTAACGGTAAAATCATTTGTTTTATATTGAAACCCCTGCAAGTCAACTATCAAAGTAGGAAATTGGCTACCTAATGACGTCATGGTAATAGGTATTCGTTACTTAGCACCAGCAATGCCACACTGAACTGAACCATCTAATGCGCTATAACTTAAATACGCATCGTGAAGTATAAGTGCATATACTCGAGTTTGTTCGGGAAACTTCGTCTTCCGTGTCTCAAATTCAATTTTTATATCGACGGTGGATGATTTCATTGCATCTGGTTGGTGTGAGCAATCAATAACAAACAATGGATTTTTTCTGAATTCGCCAAGGTCCATCATAGGTTCACTCATATCTTTATCGTAATAACTACGTTGGAAATTTTCATAGGCGTAGTAGGCTGCAGAGTCGAGTTTCTTATCGAAATTTAAATTCCAACGTTCATATGGAAATACTTCGGCATTTAAATATAGCCGAATATTATTTATATCTGCATGTATAAAACTTGCGGCGTCCTTGGTTCTGTCACTAGAGTTGCCATTGTTTTGAAATCCGATAATGATGTATCGAGGTCTCTCAAGACTGTTAGTGGTTTTAACAGCCCATATATCAGAAGCAGTATCACGTAGAGTGGGTAGCTCATAGAGATCCCACATACGGTAAGCCATTTTAACTTTAGCATTATTACTGCTCGTATCAATTTTCTTTAATAGTTTAACCTTTTGTCTAACTTCAGGCACAATATGTCTTATCTTCCATTCGATTTTGTTAATTTCTAACTGTGCATCAACTTCTCCAATGTAAGAGTCTTTAAAGGAACGTGCTATAATTAAAATTAATTCCTGTTTTGTATTTAAAATACCTTTGGTATAATCTTCTGCAAAACCCATGAGGTACTTAAGAGGGAGTTTACCGCTGAAAACGTGGCTGGTAGTATCTAAAATATCCTGTTTTTTCTCGGTGAGACCCCAACCTATAGTTAGTAGCGATGGGAGGGATGTTTGTCCATATGACACCCTAGTTTTCATTGTAGTAGTGATGCCAGGCTTCCTAACGACAGCGACCTGTTCACCACCCATTTCATATCTTATTTCTTCGAAGAGAAAAGCTAGCGCATTGTTAGATAGATAACACTTCTTGGTAACATCACTAGGGGTAAATTTTCCTTCTATATAAATGTAACTCTCTGTAATGTCAAGTATTAAGTCCTGAAAATTGACAGGAATGCGTACTTCATCAGAGTTTCTATAATATGGTGAACCGTGTGGTTTATATGTATGCTCATGTAAGCTAACGAGTGACTGATCGAATACAGGTTCCTCGAACACCTCAAGTTTTTCACTAGATGTAAAAGTCACCATTATTAACTATTTTTCTCTCAGTTTCAATCCGATGGATCGAAGAAATGCACGATCTTTAGCTGGCAGGTTATGTCTTAACCGTTTAAGCTCTACACGTTGAATGAGTCGATTTCCGCAGTCATTAGTCTTTTTATCGTCAATCACATTGAAACGATTGTGTGCTAATCGTTGTTGATTATATCGGAAACCCATTGTGTTTGCGATTTTAAAACTGTTTCAATTCTAGCTTTACGATAATCTTCTCACCACGAAAATTGATTAAATCTCCATTATCATCCAATATGCGTAGTGTAATGTTGTCGATAAACTGACGTCCTTCAGGTCTAACAGGCAAATATATGATGTTCGCTGGCTCTCTGGTAAGTTTGTAACCTGGTTCAACGTCTATGTCGAACTCGAAAAGGGTATGGGATTTAAGGGTATTCAGATATGCTCCAGAGATAATGTTGCAATCTACACGTATCATCCTTACTTTCATAATATCAACAGGTAATGTTGATTCATGATTAGTGTTTGGATGCAAATAAGTCGATTCAAATCCCAATAAATTACCAATAGAGTTTGCTTGTGTAAAGTCAATTCCATATTTTGACCAAATCTCACACTTTAGCGTATTGTTGTTCGCTCGCAGTCGAAATAGTTTTTCTTTTTCCTCTTTCTTATCACCGGGCATAGCTTTCAGTATTGCACGATATATCTCTTCAATTTCATAGGCTCCGCAAGGTATGTGGATAAGTGTGGGGGCTACTTTTGGTCCAATTCGATAGCAAAAACGATTGTTGGTTTCGTCCACATTGAATATAGAATTGTAAGAATAGAAGCCTGTTAATCCTAACCCATATCGACTATTAGTATCTAATTCAATGGGAGGATAAAACTCAGCACTGAGCACACTAGATCGGTTTGATAGAGTGAACGTATACGACATGACTGATGATATTTAGTGTTCTCTCATGAATTTATTGTGAACTACAGCAATAATCGTGGTGTAATTTTCGTTTTTTGCTGGATGACGGAGACGTTTGTATCTCATTATTTGATGCAACATTGACATCGCGCACTTTACAGTAGCAGCAAAATATTCTTCGAGGCGGCGGCCCATCATTAACATCAACACTGCTACCACCGCCATCATCATCATCATCATGATAATGTTCCTGACAGTATTGATATTTTAAAATATCAATATCATTCTGGAGATGCTGGGGTAGTTTGTCCCATACTAATGCAATTTCATGTGCAGCACATCCAATCATTACTTCTTTAGGCATATTTGCCAGTTGTTGTTTGCTCATCTTCAATAGACTGCGTAAACGGGAGAATGCGATTAGTGATTGACCCATCTGCTTGATGCTTTCCCGATCCATTTCAAGGTCTGCAGATGTTATTTCACAAGCGTTTGTAGTTATTTTGTAGTGAGAAACTTCAAACACAAATGACCACACCACACTGTGTTAAAATTTTGTTGGCGTTCATAGTTATAGTAAATTTTGTCGGTCGACTTTGAACCTCTGCGCAGATATAAAACTAATTCTGTCGGTGGGGGTAAATCACCAAAACTATCGAAATATGTGACTAAACTACCACGTTTTTTAAATGCAACCCAGTGTGTTCCAGGGCCATTTATACTGTCTAGATTTATGATGGCCGACTCATTATGACGTGGTCCAGAATATGGTAGAGTGTCCCGCATAAATATCCCCCGAAAATAGGGCACTTTCATCTTCTCTGCATAATATTTAAGATCGATATTAGTGAGAGGTTTTCGGGGTAGAGCATCTAGAAGTTTTTTGAACTTTGTGGTTTTAGATAAAGTCCTAGTCCTTTGCGATATGGTTTTAAATATAGCCCTTTACCACTTTTTCCTATAGAAATCGCCTCCATCTGCCTATTATGGCGATTTTTTTCAGCTAATTCCTCTCTACTCGTTTTAACATCATTTACAGCTTTAGCTATACCAGCAGCAGTGCCAGCTAAACTACCCAAAGCTGATAATCCAGCAAAAATGGGTATTAATGGTAGAATTCCACCCACTTTCGGTATTGGTATTATCCTAGGTGTACGAATATTACGTTTTCCACCAGCTGCTCTCATGTGTCGTCGTGCTGCTTGAAGCGCAATTTGCGTAACTTTTTTTGTGTCCTTAGCGATTTTTCGTTTACCACCGGCTTTACGTATGTCATCACGTACTTTACGTACTATTCCAGCACCAAAAGCTATATTTCTAGTTTTTTTCTTGTTTTTCTTTTTAATTATACGTTTCTTTGTAGTACGGGGTGTTGTTGACGTACAACCCATACCAAGACGTTGCTTTCCCTTCATTATAGTTGTAACTAACCACGCGGCGGCCTTTTCTTTGAAACTTACGTCTTTTGATTTAACTCGTTTCCAGGCAGCTTGTTCAAGTTGATAGTCTGCTTTGTGTCGGGCTGCTAAATTACTGGTGTTTTGATCGTATGCAATATCGTGCTGCTTGCATGCAGCATCGAGTTTGTTTATGCCTGGATCACCTCGGGCTAATCTTTTTTGTAATTTGGTGCCTGGACCACAATACTGGTAACCTCCCGGTAAGTGTAGTTCAAATGGGAGCTTATTTATTAGAGAATTGACTACCCCCTTACCAATCTTTAAACCACGACGATTTTCACGTGTGTGCTTCTCGGTTGACACCATTTAAATAACAATCACAATACGTACATCTATTTATATAGTATCCATCCGTGCTACGATGCGCATTGTGAAGCAGAAACAGAAACTTGCTGTAGATAATTTAGATGAAAAAGTAGGGTGTGGACTACAAGTCGAATCACGCCATGGCCCGCTACTTCCCTCAACTATTCGCGGACTCTTAATAGGTCCAAGTGGTTGTGGCAAAACAAATTTACTAATAACTTTGCTTACTCATCCACTTGGGCTACGTTTTTCAAACATTTACTTATATTCAAAGTCCTTACATCAACCCAAGTATGAATATTTACGCGATATATTAGCACCGATTACGGGGCTAGGATATTACACCTTCAGTAACAACGCGGAAATAGTGCAACCATCCGACGCTGAGCCTGAGTCTATATTTATATTTGATGATGTTATATGTGAAAAGCAAGATGTTATTCGAGCATACTTCTCAATGGGGCGTCATAAACATGTAGATTGTTTCTATTTGGCACAAACGTATTCCCGCGTCCCTAAACAGTTGGTAAGGGATAATAGTAATTTCATAGCAATTTTTAAGCAGGATGATATGAATTTACACCACATTTTCTCAGACCATGTCTCACCGGATGTGACTTATAAAGAATTTCAAGAAATGTGTGCAGAGTGCTGGAAAGACAAATATGGGTTTCTTGTAATTGACAAGGATAGAGAAGTAAATGAAGGGAGATATCGCAAAGAACTTGATAGTTTCATATATCCATGAAGTATTGTAATTAAAATTTTAATTGGTCTACAGATAGCATCGGGATAACTTCAGCAGTGAGGCTGCATTTGTTAGACATGAATGACAATGGTGAGAATAAACTCAGTAGTGCTATAGGTAGAAACATGAGAGAAGAAATAAGACTGAAACGTGAATTGATTGAGGCCACCGATTCAGTGCGCAAAAAATTCAACTCTGTGAAGAGAAGAAACGTTGAGAATCAGTTAACACTCGAAAAAATTTATGAACCCATAACAAAACCATTAAAGGTTATATCATCTGCTTCACATAACCAATCGCTAACACAACCTCAGAAACCAACACAACCGATAGAAAGTGCAAGAGCTAGTACTAGTACATTTAAAGCAACACCTGAAACTAGTGATGAAGATGGTGACAAAAATGCAAGTCAACAATATTTTTTGGAAACACCACCGGGATCGTCGTTAATGAGCACTCCATGTTCAGAAAGTTCTATTAGTGGCGCAGAAGGAAAATGTGATATAGTGCAAACACATTTAGAAAATCTGAAATTCGACAATGCTAGGTATGATACTATATACGGTGTACGTTTAGACCCCCATACAGAAAAACTACAAATGGGTAATGCTGAAATACGCTTTTCTAATGGAAATATCACATTGTGGCGTGGAACTAAGAAGGTGGGGACGTATTCTGGCAGTCCTAAGTTATATGATATGATATTTATGAAACAACCACAAATTTCGCGTAGTAATGAGGCTATTATTGGCGACAAAGAGTGTCAATTATATGGGGGGATTTTAAAACAGACAAAAGCACCATATAAAAATTATGATATGAAACAGGGTTTGAATAAAGCTAAATGGAAGAAATTCACTAATATTATAGAACCATTGGTATCTTCTACAGTTGTGACGAGATCTAAAACTGGCTTAGGTGTTCCTATTAATAAATTATACAATAATAGAGGTGTTGACTATGTATATTGGAATAAACCGAAAGAACTGGTGGACCGCCTACGCCTGCTCTATAGCTCAAAAATGGTTGGTAACAATGGTGTCAATAACGAAATAGTCAGTTTATTGGAAGAAATGAGGGAAGAAAGGATAATCTATTAGTGAAGTTAAAATTCATTTCACACTTATTTAATTAGTATAAAATATTGTGAAATGCTTAAACGGGGTCAGACGTAAACAGAAATGGCTGTTGTAAACAACACAATTGACAAGTTCGGTAGACGAAGAAGTAAGAATAATAAATCGATTATCGTACATGGACCTCCAGGTATTGGTTTTAAACTTACCGCAGATAATCAATTTGATATGCAAAATAAGCGTTTACTGAACATTGGTGAACCAATAAATCAAAAAGATGGTGTAACTCGTAACTATGTAGACGAAAATATCGATAAATGTATGAAAGACATTAAAAAGTCACACATTGCTTTTATGGAGAATCAGTGGACTGAATATAGTAAGTTTGTACACAGCAAAATTACCGAGATGATTAATGACGCTCTGCAACACATTAATAAAGAAATTTCTGGAGTTAAGAAATTAACCGAGGACAATTATACTATTTTATATGATGCAATAAGCAAAGTGCACCACATTCTCGATGAATCCCGTCTGAAAGGTATGACAGTGCGACAGAAATCACTTGGAAATATTGTGGCACAAGCTGGGAGGAACGATCGTAATCAACAAGTGATAGATGAAATAGTGGCTGAAGTCACGGACAACGCTGCTACATTAGGAAAAAAGTGAAAAAACAGACCTAAATTATCTATATAAACGCCTGACTTAAACTTCAATTATGGTGATTAGTAATGAGAAATTACAAGTTGTTAACGAATTGCATAAAGCTTGTAGGAGAAATTTCCGTAGAAGAAGAACAATAATCAAAGGTTATGGTGATTTATGGCAAATGGATTTAGCTGAAATGCAACCATACGCTGATGAAAACAATGGTTATCGATACATTCTCGTAGTGATCGACTGTTACTCAAAATATTTGTGGACTAAACCTCTAAAAAATAAAACTGGTGTTGAAATTACTAAGGCTATGAGAAGTATTTTACAAGAATCAAATTATTCTCCTAAAAATCTACAAAGCGATCAGGGTACGGAATTTTACAACAAAAACTTTTCTGCTTTAATGAAACAGTACATCATTAATCATTACTCCACGTATAGTACGAAAAAAGCAGCAATTGCAGAAAGAGTAATACGAACATTAAAAACCTGGTTATATAAAGAATTCTCAGCTAGAGGTAAATACAAATGGGTTGACATTCTATCCGACATTACAAAATTGTACAATAATAAAATACATCGTACGACTGGTATGAAACCTGCTGATGTTAAACCAACTACACGTTTAAATGCTTATAATCACATTAAAATTGCTTTGAAACCTAAATTTCGTATTGGCGATATAGTTCGAATCAGTAAATATAAAGGTATATTTGAAAAGGGGTTCACACCAAATTTTTCAACTGAACTTTTCAAGATCGTTAAAATAAATGTAACAAATCCCACAACATATACACTCCAGGACATTCATGGCCAACCAATAAAGGGGTGCTTTTATGAAATGGAGCTACAAAAAGCTAAATACCCTGATGTCTACTTGGTGGAAAAGGTTTTAAGAAGGAGAGGGAACAAGGTTTTTGTGAAGTGGCTCGGATTCTCTAATGACCACAACTCTTGGATTAACGAAGCAGCTCTTATTTAATATTGTCACATTCTTTATATAAAATGTGTATATTTATAACAACTAATATTTTACTTATGTTTAGAAATTTCATAATAAAATGTGTGTATTCCATTAATATTTGTTTTATTTATTTTCCCCATATAAGACTCCAAAGCCTTAGTAATTATATACACATTAACGAAAAAATATATACAAATGCAAATTTGTTAAAATTTTTGAATTAATTTTTACTCCTAAAAATTATTAGATGAAATCAAGAAAATCATTTTAATAAATTTTATTGAGAAGAAAATATTTACAACGAATTATAGATTAAATATATTTATTTAAAACGTATATAATACAGAAAAAATACAAATACATATTTATGGAATTAATCAGATGAAATCCCCCCGTCTCGACAGTAACGCTTCCTGACAGAAACATTCTCTGTTGTGTTTCATCACACCTCCATAAATATGTCCAACATATTCACAAAGTAAAACACTGTATGTCTTCTCGTCTCTGCATTTGCTGCAAATATTGTTCCAACAATCACCAGTGTACTTGTTGCAAACCAGACACCGCTGCCTCAATGGGTGCTCCACCTTGCATGTCTCACAAACATCTCGGATAATTCCAAAATTTGTACGAGTCGTGGGTTGTAGACACTTGTAGCACTCTTGCTCCAGACGCTCACGTGATGCTGCTTTTCGGACGGTATTCACTGGCACTGGATTTTCTTTTATACAATTTGAACATAGTCCAGTACATGGATTAATTTGCTGCTTTGCCCAGAATTGGGAACAATTATAGCACAGAATTGCACCATCCATACTATATGGATATACGGCGATTGTTGGTTTCGATTGCCACTCTCTTGGACAAGACATTGCTGTTTTAAAAACAAGTGTACGGTATGACAGCTGAATAATAACTGAGTTCCTCCTCATGGCCTTGTTTGTTTAAGTAGTCGCTGGAATTGCCGATATTAGAGCCATGGTATGTCGTTAGAGATGATGTGACGTCACCAGCAACATGTTTAAAAGAGGAGGTGTAACTCCACGTTAGATCAGTTGCTTTGCAAACTTCAACGTTGATCATTCCGTCTACTGTCTTATATATTCGTTTCCAAGTATTAATATGGCTGCTGTACCTGCTGGTTGGGCTAACCTCAGATTCCTGGACTGGTTAGCATCCCTAGATGTCCTCAACAATATATGGTACCTTGAAGAGGTAGAGGACGACTTGGCTGCTCCCGAAGACGACGAGGTAGAAGTTGAAGACGATGAGGAAGGCGATGAGGAAAGCGACGAGGAAGACGATGAGGAATTTTTTGACGCTGAAGAGGGTGCAGACGATTCAAGTGATGATGAGGGTATCGTCGTAGATGTTCCCCACCAAAGAGGGCAGCGGTGGATAACATCAGAATATTTAGCAAGGGTGAACCCGATGGATGGCATCTTCTGCACCACCATGACCTTTGTTGCGGTCCAAGTAGTGGGTGGTATGGAATACAATCTTTGCCACGGATGTTTTCTGGGATACCAGTCTAGGGTGGATCCTGGGAGACATCGTCATGTGGACTACCATGCCACTACAAGGATAATGAGAGGCAGGCGGGGATATTGCAAATCTTGCAGAGATCCACTCTATCAGATTAGGCGAGTGGAAATCTGCAATATTTGCAATATGGACAGATAATTTGTAGTTTTTTTTTGTAAATATGTATATATCTCTTAGTTTATTGTAAATAATTATGTAATTAGTTTTAGTGATAAATAAATGTATATATTTAATTTTTAGTTTATTGTAAATATTATATAACTAGTTTAAGTGTTAAATAAACGTTAAATTGAATCTTATTTTTTGTTTTATTTACTAAATATTTAAATGTAAGTAACACAATGTTACTAGAGAAATCTGTGTTTCACTTCGATTATTGCTTATGTTGACAGTGCTATTGATATTGATGGTGTTAAAAATATGAGTATTAGGACACTTTCTACTCTTATTTGTGTGAGTAGTGAGGTGGGGAGTGATGAGGTGGGGGTGGTGGTAGGGGCTATATATACATAAGAAAGCCCTCACCATCCTCAGTTTACTTTCTACGCTCCAACATGTCTGAAGTACAAGACAATACTGTATCTTCCACTTCAACCATGTTCGTTTTGTGCGAAAGGTATCGTGCCTACCTGCAGCGCGTTAGAGAGGCGACAAGGGGTGGTGTAGCAGATAGCACCACCTCACCAGAAGAATACCAACCATTGGAGAGGTCTCCGTCCACATGGTCGATGGACACTGTGCCCAATGATGATTCCGAAGACGAGATGGATGGAGTAATTCTGGAGGAATCATCGACGGACACAGCGGAATCGTCTGACTCGGAAGATGATGCAGCCATTCTGGTGGAGGAATCTACCGATGAAGATGAGGATGCAGCCATTCTGGTGGAGGAATCTGCCGATGAAGATGAGGATGCAGTCATTCTGGTGGAGCATGATTCGGACGGATAATTCTGTTTTATTTTATGTATATATATTTTTGTTATTTATAAATAAATGTATTAAGAGTTATTCTTTTTTTATTTCATTTCATATACAATAAATAACAGTAGTAAAGTAAAGAATAAAAAATTGCTTTAATATAAGAAATAACGGGGTACTTATTTAAGTAAATTGGTTATTCGTATTTGGACTGTCGGTCAAAAGTGTTGCAAAAGGTGTATCGAGGTCACAGTTGTCCTCCAGTACCGTTTCTACTCACTTCCGACCTTTAGTTTTGCCGCAGCAGACTTTTTCCCGGAACGGCTAGTCGTATCGCTCCGAAAGTGGTTGCAATCGCTTCCCAGTGATCGATTTAGTCGAAAACGATACCTCGCGTGTCCTCGGGCGTCTTCGGGTGGCTTCGGGAAACTTCGGGAGTGTTCGGCATGAGTTCGGCTTTTCGCTTAAAATTGCAGCCTTTGCATGTGTGAACTCCCCTGAAACGTGTTTTGATTTTTTTATTCCCCCAATCCTTGACAAAACAGTGAATAACGCGTTCGGTAGTGTTCGGATCGATTCGGAAATTATCGGAATCGATTCCCAGTGGTCAGTTTAGTCGAAAATGGCCCCTTACGCGTGTCTGAGTGTACTTTGGAAGTTTTTCAGTTGTTTATATATATATATATATATTTTTTTTTTTGTCCAATATTTGTGTATAAATAAATGTATTAAAATTTATTTTTTATTTCATCTACGATGAATACAACAGTTCTAATCTAATTATATACTTAAATACACAATTTACCAAAAATTCCATGAAATATATATATAAACTCGCGTTATAGGTAAGTATAAGAGTAAAGTATAAGAGTTTCCTAGGACCAAGGTAGCCCAGTGGTAACGTGGCTTGCTTTGTAAACTTTGTGAACGAAGGTTTGGTAGTTCAATCCCTAGCACTTGCAGGGATTTTTTTCAACACGTAAATTATAAAATTATAAAATTATAGAATTATAAAATTATAGAATTATAAAATTATAATTATAAAATTATAGAGTTATAAAATTATAATTATAAAATTAAATAACAATTTTCCGCTATACCACTGCGCTACCTTGGTGGGCGCGGGGGGTTTTGGCAGAGGCGGGGGCGACGCTTGCAGCCTTCGGTCGCTTCGCCCGCATAAACCTTTTTTTAATTTTTTGACCCGTTTTTTTTTTTTTTTTTTTTTTTTTTTAATATATAAACCTGAACTAACCATAACCCAGCGCGTGACGCGGGGGGGGGTTGGGGGGGGGGGTTGGAAGGGGGTTGGGGGGGGTGTTATTACTTTCTACATTTACATTTTTTCTAACCTAACCTAACCTAACCTAATTTTTTTTTCACATTTTTGCATTTAAATTTTTTTTTACATTTTTTCTAACCTAACCTATTTTTTTACATTTAAATTTTTTACATTTTTCTAACCTAATCTAACCTCATTTTTTTTCAGTTTTACATTTTTACTTTTATATTTTTTTACATTTTTTCTCTTAACCCTAACCTAATACTAAATTTATGTACAAACATTTTTAATGCAACATTCTGTAGTGTGTTTACGCACTACCTTATTCCCAGTTTCTTTTTTATAGCATTTAGCTTCCTTGTACATCTCTCAGAGGCTTTGCGACGCTTCGCAATGCCTCTGAGCATTTCATCGGCCCGAGAATTCAACATCTCCGCCTTCCTTTTGAGGGACTGCGCGTGATCCTTTAATTTGCTGTCATCATCAGTTGCACTTTTAAGTTCCCTATCCTCCCGCTGCAACTGTTCATACATGTTCAAGAAATTTTTGAAAGTTTCATTTTGCTCTTCTTGGGAGAATAACTCCGATTGTGAATCAGAATCACTTTCATTCACAACCAGAGCACGGTTACGGGGTTCCTGCGTTGGCAACACCGCATGAGAGCATCCTGGCAACGGCGCGCTCGAACATACCGGTTGCACTTTCGTCGGCTTTTTTGCAGCATCTTTTTTCGGTTTCTTAGCTACCGACTTTTTTGCAGCAGCTTTTTTAACCACCGGTTTCCTTCCCGATAACGGCTTTTTATTTTTAGCTGCTGCTTTCTTAGGCTTTTCAGGTATCTCTACCTGCCCCTCGTCTGAGCCAACATCGGGAATAGGGCTCAGGCGAGCAGGTACAGATGCTTGCGCCGATAAAATTCTTCTAAGAATCGACACGTCATCATCTTTCTCGGTATTCTCTACCTGCGTCTGCTTTGTAGATGTTGAAGGATGCGTCGTCATCTTCTTTTGGCCTTTCTGCGAATAAATCTTTGGTTGCGCAGGTTGAAATTCGTCCTCAGAATTTGTCTCCGTAACCGTAGGGAACCTAGACCACGCGGCGTTCGGGTAGGCCTCTCCATTAGATGTACTAGCTCTGGCTTCATCTGAAGCCAAAGCCTGCGCGTCCAATTCGGAGAAATCGAAATCACCCAGCAAATCATCGTTCAAATCGGTCAAATCCGTCGGGATTTCAATATCCGGTAGTAAACCCACGCCAGGACTCGTCTGGTTGTTCGCCACACCATTACCCGGACAAGCGTCGCCATTGTCACCCACGCCAGGGCTCGTCTGGTTGTTCGCCACACCATTACCCGGACAAGCGTCGCCATTGTTCGCCACACCATTACCCGGACAAGCGTCGCCATTGTCGTCTTGCCCTGGCATATAATTAATTAAGTATGCAGCCACAGCACTCAACAAAGCGCCTCCCTTACCGCTACCACCAGAAACACCAATCTTTTTTTGTCCTACCATTGTCACAACAAACACAAAACGGACACGAGAAACGGGCACGAAACACAAAACACAGAACACAAAGAATGCTAGGAATAGAGCAGACAGCACTATTTTGCACACTTCCTTACAACTCGAGAGCTGGAGACGGAAAGAATCTTTGTAGCATCTCTGAAGCCCATAACGCTGAACTAACCCCTCCACTCCCTACCACTCTTGTTCCTATTGGTTCAAATTATTTCCCTACACACTCTAACTAACCCCCTACTTCCCACCCCACTCTTCCTATCGTCTCTCTCTATCTTATTGCCTACAGTACTCATACAATAAAAATACCATTTAGTAATTTAAATCTTTATTTATAAATTAACATTTTATTTCATACAAATATCTCTTACTTCGACTTACACATAACATGAAATATCACAATGAATTTTTCAATTGAATATTATAATTGTCGACCTTTGCGTTAACAAGTAGAAACATTATTAACAATTAATCACTCAACTCATTCATTGCTTTGAGTAACACATCTAGTTTATCATCATCCTTTAAAACATTTCGTTCAACGACACTATTTAAGGCTGATATTAACCACTTTAAATTCTGCTCTGGTTCACTCTGAAAAAATGTTATGTCTGAGTGACCCCAGGGTAGAGTTTTAGTGGTATTGGGAATCACAAAACGTTTATCGTCATAATAAGAAAGAGCAACTTTATTCCGCATCTCTGTATAGATATCATGCAAGTGACTTCTGAAAGTATTCATTTTACGAAATATTAACCCGCCCTGCTCAACAATTTTTCTGTAGTCATCTATTGTAAGTTGTTTTTCAATCACAGATTTCTTTACTCCCTTGGCTTTTTTCAACTCATTACCGACCGATTGCACGTAGTACGCTTTCGCTCCAGTACCATAAAAGCTGATAATAGGATCTTCGGGGAATTCGTCTTTCATATTCCCAAGCACAGACGAGCCTTTTGGAATATTAAATTTATTTCCCTCCCTGTAATTAGAAGTATCAAATTTTTCTGGATTTTGTACAATAAAGTCATAGAAGTTATCTGTATAAACTTTCATAATTAAGGAATCGGTGTCGGTGTACAACAAAGAAGCATTAGCACCGAATTGACGTTTAATAACACCATAAAAAAAATTATACAGTACCGTCTTCGATAATTCAAGAATACAAAATCCTACGTAAATTGGTTTGTTATAGACTACTTGCAATTTGCTCATTTCAATCGCTACAAAATCCTCAGAAAAAATTGTGCAAGATTTGAAATTTGGACGAGCGATTAATGCGTTTGCACCTATAGTTCTTCTAACATTTTCCCAATGAGTAATCAACTTTATATCTCTTCTATTATCAACATTTTCCATGGTTTTACCAAATACTGCATTATTCATTAATTTATATTGGTCTTTTTCAAATTTATTGGTCGCTGAATTTCTCATTTGCGTATTTAAATCGATGTATTTTTTTAACCAGGGCGACTGCTTGAACTTAAGTACTCTATGGGTTTTTAACACCATTAAACCATTTTCAATGGCTTGTTTCAAGTTTCTATAATGCACAACATATCGTCTCTTATCATTCAAATTTGGGATTAATTTTGGTGATTTTGATTTTGATTGGGGGGGTATAATATTTTCTACTAAGAAAGGGAGATCTGAATGTAAATCGTGTAACTCTTGCGGATAATGTATGTCTACTTCAAAAACATACCCGTGTGGACTCTCGTCTGAAATATTAGTAACATCTAAGTCGATAATTTCTCTTTCGGACAGCCACTCAAATCCCCCTGTTGGTAATGCTTGGGACATACTATGACCGTATAAGTTCGTAGCATCAAGATATGTGATAAATGACGACGGTTCTGAGGGATCATAATTGGGTACAAACTTATTATTTGCGATATGCTTCCTTTCTGTACACTGGCTGACACCACCGCGTATAGCTTTTTTAAAAAAATGTATCATATCGATATCTGTTAACAATTCAAGTTCTACCGCTGTTAGTTTCAACATAGCGTCCCAAGATAAACCTGGAGCTGTGTAATATTGAGCTGGATCCAATTTATATTTATTCACGCAAATTTTACGAAAATTTTCAAATACGTCACACAAAAGAAGGACATCTGATTTTAAATACAGGTCTGAATAGTCACCCAAACTCTGGCACTCAAACAATTCCCACACATTTTTAGCCCTTTCATAATCGTCATCTGATATATGTGTTTCATTTAGGCTGTCATAGAATTCCTGCTTGGTGGGTAGAACACGATTATTTAATTTCTCTAAGTTATCTACGAAACTATATGGAAATACACCCTTCCGTCGCATTAAAATAAATTTTGCATTATCGGTAAAAAAGTTCTTCATTGTAACCATTTGACCTTCATTTAAATTTTCCCCTAAATTTTGTAGTGATGCTGACATAAATTTAAAACTATCGATGAAACGTAACCGCAAATATTTATTTTTTGTTTCCCCCTTGTCAGTAACGTAATCATGCATGTAAAGATGTTTTGTAAAAGATATATATTTTTCTTTGTTTTGTGGTATTACGTCAACTTTATCTTTATGAGCGCATAACTCTTTTACAAATAAGTGAATATCGTATCCACTCATGTTGTGAAATATGATAGGTACAAAATTTGGTAGTTTATAATTTAAATTACAGATCGAGTGCGCGGCACCGAATCGTATCTTACCAGTTAAGTGGCAATGATCTTTCACCTTTATATCACCTTCTGCAAAAGGCTTCTCACATATACCACAGATGGTTGCATTGTCAAAATTTTCTCTTTCTATCGCTGTAAGCGGGGACATGGGGATTACATCTTTCATATATCTATTATAAATTTCCCTTAAATCAGCCTCTATACATGATACAAATACTTTTGCTGCATCAGATCCGCGATATAGTTCAAATTTAGAAATGCTATTATCAAAGGAACATTTTATGTAATACGCGAAAGAGTAAGGTTCATGAATAAACGTTTTGTTGGTATAAGAGCGTTCAGGATTTGGCTCGCAAGTATTTATCGGTTTCAAAATGGATTCAAAGTCTGCATATACTACAAATGGTACTTGCATTTGTCTGTCAAAATTCTCAAATTTTAATATATTTTCCGGTACACGTTTCCCATATTTATCAACCCGAAATTGTGTCGATGGTGTTGTAGTGTAAATATGATTACAATCATTTGTTTGGTGAGACATTAGCTGACGTTCGTTACAGAAATACAGCAAACACCCATCACAAAAATATTTTCTATGTCCGTGAGCGGATATTTGATTTGATACTAATCCAGATAAATTTTTTATCCAACAATAGTGAGTTTTAGCACAATCCGATTTACAATGATGATTCTGATCACATTCCGCGGAAATTAATAATAAGTTAACATGAATACGTAGTTTCTTCTGAGAATAACGCAAAGGTCCGACAACATCATATTTTACTTTATTATTCTCGAATTTCTTTTCTAACCCATACACATTAATAGATATATTATTCAATTCCTCAAATTTTGAAATGTCTCTCAATTTCATTGGAAAATTCATACCTGTCAAATTTAGAACTCTTGAATAATGTGGATAAGATGACATTTGAGATGTACCACCATTTGCAGGATACAATGCTGAAGTGACTGCCCAAGCAAAACAGTATTGGTCCTGGTTTTCTATATTCACTACGGCCTTCTTATTTGCGATGAACTTTGGTAACTTGATATATGATGAACCACCCATTGGACTGTACTTGTTTATATTAATTTCAACAAATTTTATTTGTTCGAGGGCCCACCCTAAAAATAAAAAAAAAAATGTCAATTGTTATTCCACATACCAGAAGATATTTACATACCAGAATCACGCTCTTGGAACTCAGTAGTTTGCGCAACCATCATGTCTATAAAAGTGTCGAGTGCAATGTTTAAATCCACACCTTGATCCAATATTTTATTACACGTATTAAACGATTTAATTTCAGCTATTTCTTGTGCTTGTAATATATAGCTGGCAAATGTCTCCATGTTTACTTTCACAGTTTTATGAAGTAATAATATTTCTTCTAGTAAATTCAATATTTTATGTCGAATTTCGTTGAAAAATATTATATAGTCCAGTTTCTCATTATCACTATGCACTCGGTATGTTATGATTCTATATTTGAAAGCACTGCGAACAATTTCTGTACCATCCATCAAACGTACACATGAATTTGTTCTGTGTTGTAGTGTTCTTTTATGAGACTTCATTTGGTTAGTTGTTAAAGTCACATTACAGCTATAACACGTCTGCATAATTACCGATGTTGATGGATTCGAATCCAATTTCACTTTCTTTGCTGGCGGTCCATTACCATTTAAACTGTTACACGCCTCCCTCTGATGACGTCGCATATTGTCACTGCGAGTGAAGCTTGCACCACAAAAACTGCACGAATACATATTTGCTTCTTTACTCTAGGAAATTGACGTTAAGAATGATCCCATATTAACTCCTTTCACTCTTTTATAGAAAAGATATACTACGTCACAAAATATCAAACCACGGCACATTACGAGTTGCGTGGCAAGGAGGAAGCTCCGTCCTTGCATTCTCTAATAGTGTTAGCCAAGGCCAAGGTCACCGCAAGTGATCGTTCTGGGTAACAGCAACACTGCGCCCTTGAAGTCGAAACGCACTGCGGCCGTCCAAGGTCAAGGTCACGGTATATGCTATGCGAACCTACGATGCCACCGTGGCCTTGAAGGAACGGACCACAGGTGCACGGTCAAGGTCAAGGTCAGTGGTGGGGGGAGACCGACCTACGGCTAACTTCCTCTACTGTCGAGTCTAGTAGTGGTGTTTGTTTACAATAGGCGTGATAAATTTCAAGTGCTTCTCTCACATCACATAGCGTGAAATCGCTTTTTCTTTTTCTATCTTAAGCATGCAAAGGACATAAAGTTAAAAGTTTTGAGTCTAGAGCGCTGCAATACTACGACGGAGCGAGTATTGGAATTCTGTTAATGTAAACACTTCCTAGCATGTGAACAAAGGACCGGTGTGTAGATCTGGAGCTTTCCGGAAAACAGAGGAAGATGCGATTGGAACTACACCCGAGCTGCGTTACAGAACTTAACTGTTCGCTGAGATTGCATTTGAAACAAACCTCAGTTACGCAGAACTTTACTGTACGCTGAGCTAACGGTATTATTTTGTGGTTATTTGCCTAACTACGGACCAAACGATATTTTGAACTACCTATTCTCTTCAAATATTCCATCACAGCCGCTAACATCACCTGTTTTAATAAATTCTTGATGAAGGGCAATTTTAACGGCTCTACTTCTGCTCTATGAGGAGGCTAACCATGCATAAGAGGGGAAGAGACGCCGGCGATAATTTTTTTGGAACTGTAACAATAAACGCCCCACGGGGCGTAATTCTTGTAGTCACAATGAACGACATTCCACGGGGCGCGATTTGTGTAACTACAACGAAGAACGTTCTACGGAATGTAATTTTTGTAATTACAGCGAAAGACGTCCACGGGGGCGTAACTGCAATGAAATTTTCTACGACGGGGCGTGACGTAATGCAAAAAGCGAAAATTTTAGAAACCGTCTCGAAAACGGACCAAATAAGAATATGTTCTAAGATCCGATATTCTGTAGCACTGCTCCTCGCCATTTTTTAAACTTAGCAGTCGCTTTTGGCGGTAGACTTATATGTTTTACGCCGTATTTGCCTACATGCGGTTCCTCAGTGTTTCGGAACATATGTCGCCCTTTTACCACGTACCTAGTGACCGCCTTGCCTGATCTTATGAATATAAAAATAATATTCTCATCTGTTGCGATTCAAGCACAGTTAAACTTGATAACAGAGCGCCCGAAATTACCTATGATAATTTATAAATCCATATAAAGACAGGCAAGGTATAAACCTACAAAACCGTAAATATTAAAATTTCAGTTGAATCTTTTTGATGTCAGTCGATTGCTTTAACATAAATCATCGTAGTTGGAGACTGAATTATCCGAATCGTCCGAATCCTCGTCATGTGTGGTATGGACCGACACTCTTGTTACCTCTGCATATACACAAATTGTTAACGAACAAATATTTTCCAAAAAACCAATATACAACTTTAGCTGAATCCTATCCATTGTACCTTACTGAGTTATTACTAACGACATTCCCTTTCAAGCTAATTAAGAAGTGTTGGAAATTAAAGTGTTAGATATAAGACAGTTCAGGGACGTTCCAGTTGATATCATTCCGTTGAGCAAAATCGAAGTAAGCATATGTTTTGTATTTCAGGTCTGTCTAAGTTGAATCGAACCCATCAATTGAACATCCTAACAGTCCATTTAGAAAGTGTAACAAAAATCATGGATCGTTCATATTAACACGGTCAATAATTTATAGTTATTTTTAATTTAAGCTTATCTGGTTGTGGTTATTTATTTCACTTGCCATGTTAGTTAAAAGTAGCAGTAAGACGAGACTTCTACCTATGTATAATTCTGGTCAATAAAATTATCTATCTACCCTACATATATTTATATGTAAGAATTTGCCAGGAGAAATGTGTTCACTCAGCAGTCGATCGGCATAGATTTATGTGAGTTACATAGATCTATGAGCGAAAGGTGTGTCATATGTCCTTGAGAAAAGTAGTGCATTTACCTTAATTAACGGTCATAACGCTGCTAATATTCAAACTGGAAAATTGAGTTAAGAAACAAATCAGTCTCTGAAACTCTTATTTGATTTTTTTTTCAAAAGTAACGCGAAATTGCGCTACAAATATCTCATATTTACAAAACTTTCTTTACATAATGTTTGATATTTAATTACTTTTTTCTGAAGTTGCCGTTCAGTTTATCGTTAAAGATGAAATAATGTTATTTGAAGCGGGTAGAAAAGAGAGTAAAATGAAGTCTAAAGATAAATATATCTAAAACCTGAACGTCTAATATACATAATGTTAAATAATACGACCCTTGCGGCCATTCTGTCTAAATGGTGACTTTAGCCCATTTGGGATTTTTTGGGACTGTTATGTGCTTATTCTAACACTAATGGATGTATCCACTGCCATAAACAAATAATTGTCCTGAAATACTTCATACTCAAAATTTTATTCGCCTGATCCAATGGAAACATACAAATATAAGCGAAAACATATCTTGATGTAAAAGCACACTTCATTGTAGGTTTTTTTTTATAAGCCCATATCCAATATCACTTGATTAAAAATAAATAAATTAAATTACGCTTGTAAAATCATGGGGACCTTGAAACAAGAGAGTAACAGACTAGAAGGATTATTTTGTCTCTTATTTGTAAAGCAAGCAGTGTATTCTTTGAAAAATATAAATTGCTTAAAAATAAACAATTCAATAGTACTTCGCGAGAAATGCTTTGAAATAAGAAAAAAATGCTTTTATTTAAAAGTATAAATTGAACCTACTCGCTTGAATTTCTTTGTTAAGATTG
The DNA here is from genome assembly GCA_963675555.1 of Leptura quadrifasciata. Classification (NCBI taxonomy): domain Eukaryota; kingdom Metazoa; phylum Arthropoda; class Insecta; order Coleoptera; family Cerambycidae; genus Leptura; species Leptura quadrifasciata. Next base: position 141,710,261 of record OY776674.1, read on the forward strand.
TTTGAATAAATTAAATTCTCACGTAGAAATAAATTTAAAAAGAATATAAAAAGCGGTAGTCAGTATTGCTGCTTTTATAAGAAATCCTGTTAATATAGTATTCCTGCCACTTTTCCATTAAAATAAATAAGATTTCTTTATGCAGTTGCTTTATTTCATTTCTGTAAAAAATAAATGTAATAATATCTATTTGAAGTACAATCCTTCTGATAGTATAATATCTCAACGTGAAATATTTCCATTTAATATTAAATCAACTTTACTGCAAAGCTAAGGCGCAATTCAAGAAATTCAATGTATCCCTAACTTAATCAAATTTTTATACAACTTTGAAATTTTCTGTAAAATTAGTCATATGTTTCACCATAGAGGCTTCCCATGCCGTCTAATATTGAAAATTCTTGTATTTTTTCAACCGTTCTTAAAACTATCTCAATAATTCGCACTAATGGGATATATATTTATCAAACGCATTTTATAAAAAAAGCACGCAATTGTATGCTGAAATAAAACTTAATCCAAATATTTTTGACTTAGAAATCAGTACTAGGTGCACTGCAAGTAATTAAATTAATTAGACTTTCAATATTACACTTATATAGTAAAAAAAGTAATAAAATCAGCGATTATTTTATTCTCCAACCCAACACGGACAAACGGCATTAATAATGACATCTGTTACTGTTAGGTTAGACGTAATACCCCGCGGCATAGTTGGCTGGTTGATGAAGCTACCGAAACCAATGGTTGCTAAGGAGATATCAACAAACAGCCATTGTTATTACCAAAAACGTATTGAAAACGTTGAAATCAAAATAAATTCTATAAAAATGAGTTTATCCGATGAAGATTTGCCTCCAGATTTCGGTGCATCTGCAGTAATTCTAGGTCTTGTTCCACAGAAGTCTCGTACAGTATCCCTTACCATTTGAGAGATATGACAAATGGTGCCATGAAAAGAAAATTAAGAACATAACTGGTGAAAAAGTTCTACTAGCATATTTCAACGAACTAAGTAAGGATCGTAAACCTACTTCATTATGGAGTTATTATTCAATATTAGAAACAGAACTGTCAATAATAAAAAAAGTACATAAAAAGCAAATCGGAGGGGCAGGTATAAATTTGAAAAATTTGTGAAAACGTCGATCGTATTTCAAGAGGAGTGCATTTTAGTGTAATATTTGTATACCTATCTTCGCCTCTCTTACCTACACACCTACCCTGACAATTTTTAATGGCAGGAGGGTCAAACGAAGCATCCTTTGAAATGTATTTCATTAATTCTCTACATAACTGTTTTTTTTTAGTATCATATATCATATTTGAATTTGTTGAGGATGTGGCTGTGTAAGGTAGAAGAATGAAGACGGGTATACAAATATTAAGCTCAAATTCGTACCTCTTGCAAATACGGTCAACCTGTTTCGTCAATTTTCCAGAAAATGTATACCTCCAAAGCTATTGGGGCCAAAGTAAAGTAATCGACTATCAAGTAGTTTGCTTATTCGAAAAATTTTATTTAGTAAATGGATTTTTTATGTTAGTATTGGAAATTATATTATTTTGACAACAAATCATTATTGGAGACTATTTATTTTTTAGGAAAAAAACAACAAATAGTAATTCGGTAAACTTAAAAGAAAAATTAATTTTTGGTAGAACCGCTATTGTTCTCAAGAACACTTTGTAAACTTCTAAGCATTAAACTAATTAAATTTTACTTGTGACTTTCTCTTAAATTGTTTTAATCATTTTGAATGGTATCAACTACATTGTTTATCTCTATTTCTGGCTCTAAATTAATATTTTTTGTAAATATGCCATACTTAAAACATGGTAAAGCGTTAATTAATAATTAAGTAATAATATGTTTTGCGTAATATCACAATGAAACTGACATAAAAAAATATGAGTCATGCGTCACTGAACAAAATCATAGTTATAACGGAAAAATCCATTCAATTAAATTCAAAACAGCTTTATTAAATATAATACAGAAATTACCGCCCCAGAACCCGTCCCGGGGCCGGCTGTGCAACCGATATACTGATCGTGGTGGCCGATTGCAAGACCGGGCGGATCGGGTCTGGCTTGGTTAAAAGAAAACAATTTTAAATCTTAACCCAAGCACCTTTTGTAACAAGCAAATTAAAATAGGTAATAACGTTCAAAATAAAACAATAAAGACTTTTTTAAAGAAACACTTAAACCTACACATATTTTTAAAAAGTGGCTCACTGTATCACTTTTAAAATTTTGCAGTTGACGCAGATAGCTCAATCGAAACGAGGTACCTTCTGCGAAACGCATGAACGCTGGGCTGTGCAGGGCTGGCCTAAAATTTTGGCTTTAATTTTAATGTGAAGAAAGTCATAATTTATTTGACATTTTATGGAAACGAATCAGCTCACTTTAATTAGGCAGAAATAGTACCTGTATACCGGCGCATTCGCCAAAACTTAGAAAATGCCGATAAGTTTTAAAATTTATCTAATTTATCATAATATATTCGTTCATGATGTAAAAAATAACAAAGAGATGAGAAAGAATTAAATTTTGTCTCTACATCGTGATATATATTTTTTAATTATTGGAAGTATTTTATGGCCGTCGTATGCGCGTTAAAGTGGAGCAAGGCCAATTTGTTGATAGTTTTTATTTATATACAAAATTGCTACAGCACCCAAGTCTTAAACATTTCAGTATATTGTTCCTGACATTTTTCCACATCGATTGATCATAAAATTATCCCCTGAGAAATAAAATCCAAAAGATGTGAAAAATTGGTCTAGATTTATTGTACTAATTAGGTAGCCTACTTGACGAAATTTTACTTCACGATCTTAACTGATATTTTTTCTGTACAATATTTTTTATGTGAAGCAATGGCTGATTTTGTTGTCAATTGATGTTTGGGAAAAATTATTTTTAATTAATTTCAAGACGCTTAAAATCCTTCCAAAAATAAATAATATATGAATAAATAAATTTACCGATGAAACTGGGAAATAAGTTAATTTCATTTTTTAATTTAATTTACACTAATTTTTTTAAAATGAATTCCAAACTAATAAAAAATAAACAACATTGTAAACGTTAGAAGCATTAGAACAATAAATAAGAGACTTTATTGTAAAAGTACGCTGCCTAATAATTTTGAAAGTTTAACAAATAACTTAGAAAAATAGATAGATCATTTATTGGTATTCACAACAAAAATGTTTTACACAAGTCAAAAACATACAGAATAAGTCAGAAAGTACAGAATAAAAATACACTCATCTATTGATTGTACAACGTAGTGACATCGTGGAATCAATAGATAAGTTAAGTATAAAAAAATCAGAATAATTAAGTTTAGAAAAAATTTATTTCTTTCGTTTTATGGGCATTAAAATTGGCTTAAAGTGAAATTTAAAAAATTGAGGAATGAAACAAATGTTGTTATGAATAATTAATATGCTTTGAAAAAAATTATTAAACTGTTAGACAGATTGCAGATCCTAAAATATGTACAGGGTAAATTGTAATTTATTTAATAAGCTTTATATTAAGGAATATATTCATTTTTATTTCAAACTTTCTTCAGTCTCATTTCAGGCTTTCTATGTTTCTTTTTCATATTCTATTGATTCCAGCAAAGTAATTTACGCACCGTGCAGTTTTTATTAGTCTTGACACAGTAGTCTTTGACTTACAATGGAACAAAGTTAGCCATTCTATTCATCTCCGCCTACCAATCCATCTCACTGGAAATACAATATCCAGGTAATCACGCACCGACCGAAGGTAATGTGATTTTGCGCTACCTTGTTGGAACCAAATTTTTTGAGGATGCTGCGATGGAGCGTCCATCATCCAATGTGGATTTTCTTTAGACCAATGTCTGAGGTTTTGTCTATTTACAGTGCTGTTGAGACAAAATGTAGTCTCATTTGAAAAAATTATTCTTGCTAAAAAATTTTATTCTTTATTGTACTTTGCTAAGCATATCTTCTCAAAATTGCTTTCTGCGATCAGGGTCAACGTCATTTAAGTTATGCACTAAAGTTACCTGTAGAGGATGTCATTTTTCTTTTCTAAGGTACTTTAGTACAGTAGATTCATTGCTTACAATTAGGAAAAGAAATATTTCAAATAAAATCACCATAACTATATTCGTTCTGAAATAAAATAAGAACACATTTCTTTCATTAAATATATTGCATCTAACCTCAGTGTATAATTGATATCAAAACTAATACCGTATCATGATTTTTCAATGACAAAATTTTCTTCTTTTTAACATGTATTTAACGTCAGCCTATTTCCACTACTGAAGCCTAACACCGACGCCTGGAGACGAGCTACTCCTAACCAGGAATTTTGCCGAACCTCCTCTTAAGAAGAGTAGGGATCTTTTACCCGCAATAGGCATGGGACCGACGGCTTTATATTACCTCCGAAGGATGGTGTATCCCCTATACAATCCTAACCTAAGATTGTATAGTATCCACGCATACACTGACATACAAGCCGCTGAAAGATATGCGGCGAGGACGCGGTCTTTCTTGTGAACATGAACGAACCTTCGTAGATGAGTAAAAATATATATATCACTAGGTCAGAGTTTATATGAGACTCTTGAGGGCTTCCGTGCACCTATTTCGGATTAGGAAGTATCAGTTTAATTTATGAATTTTTAAAAAAAATTTGCACAAGGGTCAAAGGCTTCACCCTGTATATGCAGTTGGAGCAATTGGTTTTTGTAAAAATTCGGTTGTCCGTGGAAAGGTATTTTTTTACCACCCTGTATATTATTTCTTGGAATGACACACTAGTTTTAGAACGAAATTATAATATTTATTTCTAAAGCGTAACAGAGTTCAATGCACTTAAAATTAACTTAAATGTATATTATAAATGATAACTTGTCAACAACGTATTGTCTTAAAAAAATAAACAAAGCTCGATTTTAAATTTGATTTGAAGATTTGAAAAAAAACACTTTTTAGCGAAGGTGCCGATTTGAGAGTCTGTTAAATTCACTTTGTATTAGATGCGCAAGGGCAGAATAAAATTGACGTTTTTAACTTGGAGCGACCAAGGAAGAATTCGCAGATAGGTTTAAGTATGCGTACCAGAATTGACTTCAATTAGGAATATTGTCACGCAGTAATTGTTATTTATTTTATTATTCGTTTGAAACACCCAGCATGTTACTTTATTTTTGCGTAGAAATTAATATCTATAAATCATAATACAATATTTCAAAATGTTCAAGTAGAATGCCGAGTCAGCTCTGGTGCGTTTAACTATGCCATCCAGTAACTAGGCCACTGGTTGGAATTGCTGATTCGCGAAAATAGAAAGAGTAAAGTAACAGCTGGCAGAACTTTGGAAAAATGATTTAGTTGGGTCTTTGAAATGGAATAGAAAAGTTGGGTTTTGAAATGTAAAAGATAATTTTGTTTGGGTGAGTGGTGCGTGGTCCAACTCCTCTCTGCTAGGAGTGGCTCCTGGAGGGTTACAATATAAGTGCTTCATTTGTTTTATTTTTAATTATGTAGTTGAATAAACCTGTACCTTGTTTTTTATAACTGTGTTTTAATTTAAGTATTCACTTAGCCCCCAATGTCAAAATAGCCTCCACAGTAACATATGCTGAAGGTAAAATTAGTCACTAAGTTCTGACAGCTGTTACTTTACTCTTGCTATTTTCGCGAGTCAGAAATTCCATCCAGTGGCCCAGTTACTGGATGGCATAGTTAAATGCACCAGAGCCGACTCGGCATTCTACTTGAACATTTTGAAATATTATATTATGATTTATAGATATTAATTTCGACACAAGAGTGTCAAATGAATAATAAAATAAATAATAATTACTGCGTGACAATATTAAGATTTAAATAAAAAAATTGATTATTAGTTAGTTGCGCGAAGGCAGAATATAATTGTCGTTTTTTACTTGGAGCGGCCAAGGAAGATATTGCAGATCAGTTTTTAGTATGCGGATCGGAATTGACTTGATTGAGATTCGCCGCGCGCGGCCTTTTATATTATCGCTACTGTTGCGTTAATTGTGTACCGCGAGTCTCGCACGATCGTTGTTTTGTGATCTGGAAAGCTACCGTCCATTCAGTGTGGGATAGGATTGAGCAATATTGCACCATAAAAGAGAAATTGATTGAATTCAGAATTGAAAGTTATGTTGTTTTGGCCTTAAAATTAGAAATCTTTTGTTGTTTAAATGAAATCCGAATCAGCTTTACTTGTATTTGATAAATTTGTCTTAAATTATTTTACTACTTTTTGACTCGCCCTCCTAAAGCGATTCCGCAGGCGAGCATTTATTATCGGGCTGCGGTCATAATAAGTGCTGTGGATGGCGCGAGTTGAACGAACATAAGTAAGTTTTGATAACATGTTTGAACTGTGCTGCGTGCTGTTGTAGAGTTGAAATAAAAGGAATTTGTAGATATACGCATATGTCGAAAAAACTAATGTAAATATTGTTATTAATCGAAGAGCTGTAGAATGTGATGTATAAAAATAAATGATAATTTATTATTTAAGACGTAAAACCGAATAGATATTCAGATTGGATGAAGAATTTTATTTAAACGAATTATATTTTTATACCAGGGGTATGCAAAGTGTTTATAAGCGGTTTGATAGTATACGGGCGCTGTAATTTTAAAGTTATTATTTTGAAAAATTTAAGCTGTAAAATAGGCATATTAAATATTTTAAAATGTTTTGACGTTATTTTGGGCATCTTTGGGAATTATCGGATTGTGTAGTGTAGTGAATTTTTTCAGAAAATATTCAGAAAAATTGTAGTTTTTTGATTATTTAAATTAAATGGATACTTTTTTTTATTTTAACACGGCGAGCTGGAAAACGAATTTAATTGACAAATTCTCATTTTTTCTAGTTAATTTTTTAGTGATACGTAATATGTACTGCAGTATTTGAAACGGTCACCCACCTAAGTACTAACCGCGCCTAACGTTACTTTATATCCCATATCAAAATGTGTACATAGTAAAGAGAAAAAAAACTATATGAACAGATTTTACACTTGATATGTCTAGTAGTTTTCGAGTCACACTCAAAATTTATTCACAAAAATTTACTTTAACATCCCGCATCTCGTTAAACAGTGATTTCATTTAGTCAAATTTGTTTAAATTACACTCGGACTATATTCCACTCACCTGGTGCAAAAAAGTACAATTTAAAAACCTTAAAGTTTGAAAGAGTATGATGCTAGGCAATGAGCAAATAACTTATTTGCTCAGATAGATAAGCTAGATAGTGAAATAAAATTAAATTTGTTGGCGTCATCTAAATGTCTACATTTGAGCTAACGTGATTGAAATTCGTTAAAGGTTAAAAGTAATTAAATAATTCCATTTTACCCTTTAGCTTCAATTCTATAAATGCCTAACAAGTCCTTCGACTAATAAAAGAATTTATTAATTCGCCAATTAATCAAATAAAAACTTTATTAAGAGACTTACTTGGCATTCATATGTTCCATTATCCCTTTTTTGGACGTACTTAATTTGAAGAGTCCAATCGTCTGAGCCCTCCGCGTGCAGAATTTGAAATCTTTCATCGTTTGTATACGTAAAAACTCCTGATGAAAGAATGTGCCAATCTCTCCTTCGGACCCAAGAAACTTGCTGTAAAAGAAATTATTCAGTTCACTCAATATATCTATAAAAAGTTTTTAGTTCTTATTGAAATAAAGTAATAAGTACTAAGATAGTTTTTCGTACAAGAAAAAATAAAGGAATGAAAGAATTTAAAAAAATTTACGGTAATGAAATAGATGTGGAGATAATGTCCTGAACTAGTGGATCACAATAAAACAAGGAACTTCAAAAAATAATATTTTCAAATGTCTGTAGTTACAAACTAATGAACTGAAGTCAACCTTTCATAGAGATTCAAAAAATGAAAAAATATACAGCGTTATCCATTTAAAATAAGCAGTTGATATCATAACCGAAGGAGTCATGATGAGAATTTTTCAAAAATATTTTCGTATTTAGAAATAATAAATGTATTTCACACTTTATGTATAACCTGTATATTATTTTCTTAGATGTCTAAAGTGTATACAGATACACATATTCTTCCAAATATTTTTTGTCTCTTTTATTGTGATTTCTATCTAGTCCGGGCGAAATTAATCATCGATCGGGAAAATTTATTCGGATGAAATATTTTCATGCCATCTCGTTCAAAATGTGCTCCTTTATATGACAGTACAGTTTGCCAGATCGAAATGTGGTCAGGAATTGTTTAAACAAAGTTTTTTAAACAAATTAGAAAAATTACCAAAACAAACAAAAGATATTCTTAAACATTTTTTTCTAAATCTGATAGGTGTCGAGAACTATTTAGTTTAAGTGCTTATTTTTAATTGTTAAGATGTGCGCGCGTGCGTCAGTCAAGTTACCAATTAAATTTACCAACTAAAAATCTTTATTCATGTACATGTTATTTATTAAGCTAAGTATTTCATATATTTCATTACAGATGTTATATTATTAATTTATATTCACAAGTGAACATAAATAACAATAATTTATATTACAATTATATAGTAACAAAAGCATGAAGCATAGAACATACAGAACCCGTCATTGTTAGACAGTGTAATGAAATACGGAGCACCAAGTTTGAAAACCTCTGCTAAATTGCTGCTCTCCTGCTATAGTTTGAACTAATTTTGCTTTATAATGCAGTTGCGTAATCTAATTGATATTGTACAGTTTGGGTAGGCTAGGATTAATCTATTAATATTGCAGGAAATTATTTCATAAAAAACCTGCTTGAAAGTCTGAAAGTTAAAAAATGGAATAAAATGTATTCTAGTGAAAAATTTCTATACAGGGTGGACCATTAATAATAGGCCATAGATCTGGGATGGATTCTTTGGGCTAAAATATGAGGATATAACCAAATATGCTTTAGTAAAATGTTGAGGAACTTTATTTATTCTAAGAAACGATAATTTATGTATTACATCACGTTATATCATAGAGGGCGCCGCAGGACCTGTATCTGATGATGAATTTTTTTCATAATTTTTGACGAAACGTTGTGATATTTTTAGACTAGGAAATCTGATGAGGGTGTCATTTCCACGTATAAAAGGTCCACTTGGTGTAACTTGATAACTCCAGATGTTTTCAAGGAAAGTGCCGTTAAACATTTCAATAATTTTTTTAAGACGAATTCAAATTTAATGAAACAAAGTGAATTTATTGAAAAGTGTGCTTTGGTTACGTTGTAGTTCTGTCATTTACGTCATTTAATTATTTTATTTTGTTCTTCCCACGCAGATGGATCGCTCGAGGAAGTGAGTTTGCTTGGCCACCAAGGAGTCCTGATTATAATCCTTTGGATTATTATATGTAGGGACATATGAAGTCCTTAGTCTATGCAAATACTATCAACTCAAGATAAGAACTGTGGCACAAAATACAAAACGCAGCAAATTTCATTAGAGGACAGGAAAATGTATTTTTCAATGTAAGAAAATCTTTTATAAATAGAATTATAAAAGGCAAAGAAGTGTAGGTGGAGACCATATCGAACATTTACTCTAAGTTGCAGTAATGGGGTTTTTGCATGGTGGAAAGTTTATAATGTCATAATGTCGTTAAGTCAACTTTTGCGTTATTTTTTGGTCTTCTAATAAGGTTAAATCCTTATTTTAGACAATCTCTTGATATATGTATTTATCTCAATACTATGAAAATAATCCATTAGTTCATCAGAAAGAGAAAAAGAGTGCTGTTATTACGATTTTCTTTTCTCTTAAGTTTTGTACTTTTTTCAATAAATACACTTTTTTTCATTAAATTTGAATTTGTCTTTCAAAAATTATTGAAATGTTTAACGGTACTTTCCTCGAAAACGGTTGAAGTTATCAAGTTCTATCTCTACCTTTGTTTTGTGAAAATGACGCCCTCATCAGATTTTCTGATCAGAAGTACCACAACGTTTCGTAAAAAGAAATTTGAAAAAAATGCATCATCAAATACAGGTTCTGTGGCACCCTCTATGGTCTAACGTGATGTAATACATAAATTATTGCTTCTTAGAATAAAAAAACTTTCTCTAGCAAATTTGGCGAAGATCAGTCAAGAGGCTGTTGAGTTATTGCAAAAAAAAACGAAAAAATAATTTGAATTTTAACACCCTGTATCCTTTTCCACAGCAACATTTTACTGAAGTATATTTGGTTATATCCTCATATTTTGGCCCAAAGAATCTACCCCTGAACTATGGCCTATTATTAATGGTCCACCCTGCATACAGAAAAAATATATACCTACAATATAAAAACTAAAATGTTATTCTGTGCACTTGAGCGCAGGGGTAGTAGAAAAGTAGTAGGAAAAGGAGGGGAGGGGATTTTTTTTATACATTTATTTAACGTCAGCCTATTTCCGCTACTGAGGCCTAACACCGACGCCTGTAGACGAGCTACCCCCAACCAGGAATTTTGCCGAACCTCTTCCCTTAAGAAGAGTAGATCTTTTACTTGCCTAACATTTAATAGACAAGGGACCGACGGCTTTACATCCCCTCCGAAAGATGGTATATCTCCTATACAACCCTCGCCTAAGGTTGTATAGCTTCCGCGCATACACAGATATACAAGCCGCTGGAATATGTGTGAGGCGAGGATGCGGTTTCCGTTGGAATGATCACCCATCCAACTACTAACTGCGCCTGACGTTGCTTTACATCGCATACCGAAGTATGTACATAGTAGAGACGCACCTACGCTCGCCCCTGGGAGGGGAATTATGTGTATTAATTTAATGTCAGTCAATGCCATCGTAAATCGGTAGATCTTGGTGGATAAGCCGGTGTGCGTCAGGGGGTCGTTGTGTCTACGTCTATCAGTGATGTCTTGCGTAACCTCCGATAGCTGAATTTTAGTGGTGAAAAATTTCTGCACCGAGTTTTGAATGAATTTTCTCATATAGGGTACTTTGGTAGTTTCGTGCAATTCTGCTGTCGGGGTGTATCTGTCAGCGTTTGTAAGTAGTCCGAGTATTTTAGTAGGATCTGAAGGCGCATGCACTCCGCATCTGAAATAGTGTTCCAGTCTGCGCAGGCATACGCCATGAACGGTCTGAAAATGACTTTGAGCAATGTAAGTTAAGTATCGACAGTTAACTTGCTCCGTCTCTTTATTAAACAATACTCTGCTTATTCATTGCAGAATAAGTTTTTTGAATAGTATTTGTGATGTGTGGACCAAACCGGAGTCTCGTATATAGGAAAAAACCCTAGATACTTGATTCTGTTTTTTCCTTAGATTTCATTATTGTTTATCTTAATCTTATTAAATGTTGCAATGTTTGTAAATTTACGGTGCAAGGTAACTGTTTCTGTCTTGTCTGTGTTGATGTTTATCAGTCGGTGTAGTATTGTCGAGCTTTACAAGATGCTGCCGGATCTTTTGGACAGCCGTTTGAGCGTAAAATGACCGCCCGCAGAGAAGTGGTGTTAGGATGGGAGGGGATGTCGGAGAAAAAAAGGTTGTATAGGGGAGGGGATAGGATCGCCCCTTGTGAGACGCCTGCCGAAATAGGTTTCAGCGTAGCTTGTCACGTAGCAGCTGATACTTTAACGTGTCCTGTATGTGACATTTTACCAATTTAATTCAATTCAAAAAGTATTTATTAATGATAAATGACACAATAGTTGCCTTACCAGGACCTCCTCTGGAACTAATCGTGCAACCACCGCGTTAACGCGGTGACGGATTGCAGGATCGGACAAAACAGGCCTGGGGTCGGTAAAAACAACAATACAACACAACTAAACCTAGATTCCTTTTTAACAAAATATAAAATAAAAATAGGTAATAAAATTAACAAAAATGCTTGAAAACTAGCTCAACAAAATTTATAAACTACACTAATTTTTAAAAATACTGGCGCACAAAAATCATTATTAAGTTTGGTATCTACACACAGGCACAACAACTCGAACAAGGTACCTTCCGCAAGATACTCCAATGTAGGGCTGTGCAGGGCTGGCCTAAACTTTGGTTTTAAAAAAATTGATTTCGAAAAGATTTCAATCTTTTAAAAGGTTAATGGTGTGAAGTGAATTTAGAAACAAAAATGTACAAAAAGAAACGAAGAAAAAACAAACGAAACAAAAATAAACAAGAGGGGGACAGGAAAGATTTAAACATGATCAAAAGGTACGAAATACTAGCGAAAGATGGATAGGATTAGGGAAAGGTATAGTTGTTAAAACTTGGCTATTAGTGGTTGCCGGAAAATCGGTAACGTCTGGTACGGTAAGGGGTGTTTGATCCAAAATGGGGCATTGTGCTGTCTAATTTGCGTTATGTATCTTGTTAGCAGACTATCGCCCAGCTTGAATGAGTAGAAGTTTTGAGACATATGCTGGCCTTAGTCCGCTATCGGGGTTATGTCGTTGTAGCGTGCGTAGAGATCTCTGAGGGAGGTGTACCTTCCAGAATTTGAGATGAGGCACATGAATTTGTGTTCTAGCGCGTTTATCTTTTTCATTGTCGTGGCCGGTATGCTGCACCACATCCGCGCCGCGTATGTGATGAACGGCCTGACCACCATCGTGTACAACAGTTTTTTATTCTCTCTGTTAAGTCTGCTACCCCTAACTATGAGCGGATATAGACATTTTACCAGTATTGCATGCCTTGACTGGTTGTGATAGTACGAGCAAGATAGGCTCGAAATAAAAGCATTAGATCTAGTGAATTTACAAAAAACCGTTGATGCTCTCAAATCATTAGGTAATCAGGTTTACAGTTAAATAGTGATCAATTTAGTGCAATAGAAAAACTATATTTACAATTGGAGAAAAAAGGTGAAACAGCTGATGATGCTAGAATGAATACATCAGTGAATACAAGGAGTTTATAATTTTTTAATATTGCCCCATTTCTTCTACTGTGGCTCAGTGATTTATGTAAGTTCTACCAATTTTAATAGGTTGCAGGTTCTCCAAAATAAGGTAATGCGAATAATTTTGGGATGAAATAGATTTTCAAGCAGTCAGCTGATGCTAAGCATATTAAATTGAATTAACATAAAACAGTTTTATTACTTTCAAACTATGACTTTTATTTTTAAAATGATAAACGGTACTTTGCCTGATTATCTTATTAGGCAATTGCTGCCTATTACTGATATACACCTACGTAATACACGGATGGCTAATACTAGCAACTTTTATGTTAAAAGGACATCTAAGAGCAGCACAATGAATAGTTTATTCCACAAAGGAGTTGTACAATTCAATCCAATTCAAGTCCAGTACAACAAATAAATAGTTTAAGCCTAAATTATTATGTTTTATACACGATACTACACTTCATTTAAATTAGGATTTGTTTTATATATTTTTTATGTATTATGTGAACCATAAAGTTAAGTTATTAGTGAATATTTTATATACTTTATTTTTTTCTTGTGGCATTATATTTTTCTCTTGTATTTATATTATTTATGGATAAATAAACTACTTTTATTATTATATAATATTATTTCGCGTTCGGGTGGGTTAAAACTTAACTTGAATAATATCCCATGCACGTCAGATACCTTTTACGTTCATATCTTAATAGCATCTGCGCAAACATATATTTGGAAAAATGCGATATTTTCCCTTACATTGAATTAGATTTAACACGTTTTGGTTACAAATATAAGGATAATATGCTTATATCTGTATTTATGACAAAAAATCTTTTGCCAGATGGCTTAATAAAAGCATGCAATTGTGAAAAATCATGTAGTACTAATGCATGTAGCTGTAAGAGAAATAACGTTACTTGTATATCTATATGCGGCTGTGATTTTGACTGTTGTAAAATGTGTAATTTGTATAATCACTTTAATTTTATTTTAAAATAAATTAAATAAATAATAAAATTAGCATACATTTTAAATCTTATATTACTCTACTTACAATTATTTTACTTATATTAAATATTTGTAACGTTCGTATTTTATGCAAATTGTTTTATACTTCAGCGGATGCACGACGAGCTAATGCAAGCATATGTTCTATAAAAATATACATTATATGTATATCATAGTGAGGCGCGCTGCTACCCTGACTGGCGCGAGGACTCGCACATCTTAACAATTAAAAAACAAGCACTTAAACTAAAGAATAACAAAATATACTTACAGTATATTGCGGTATAGGCTTCAAAGAATAGTTCAAAACAAAAATTTACTTTAAAAAAAATTAATTTTCATATAGTCTTTGAGTTCTTGTCGATTGTAGACTGTTTTACGGGGTCATTTGGCTTCGAACAGCCTTACTTCACTTCGACCTAAAAGATCTTTTGCGATTTACCCTACATCTAGTGGTTACCCAGGATTTCCAGACTATTTACAAAGCTTGTAATTTTTCTGGCTAATTTCCCTACGTCTTCAGGCGTTAATTCCATCTATTATAGGAACTTTAGCCTAGTGCAGACTAACACCTTGCATTCGCAAAGTATGTGTTCCACAGTTTCAATTGCAGTATCGCAATATCTGCATTTATTGTCTACCGTCTTGCCCATGTTCTTGAGATGATATCTCAAGGGCAGTGGCCAGTTAGAAGGCCTGTAATTAGCCTTAATTCGAACTTTTCAAGTTCGAGAAGCCTTGTGGCATTCTTTGCCGAATAAGTTATAAACTTTTCGCTTGTCTTTCGCCTGCAGTATTCCTCCAGTAGGCCTTTTTCTGATCATTCTTGGACCTCTTTCGCTATATGTCCCTTAGCTAGGCCACAAAATGGTTCAGGTCCAATGAACGGTGCTTGAGTCCTTTGGTATTTCAAGAATTTTTTTCGAAATCTATCAGCTTTAGAGATAAGTGTCTAAGAACATCCTGTATTTGTTTTGGTGTGAAAGATACGAAAATATTTTTCCAAAACGAAAAAATCAATTTTTCTAATTGGTTTATAGAAACTTTGTTTAAACTATTCCTGACCACATCTCCATCTGGCAAACCGCACTTTCTTATAAAGTAGCACATTTTGAACAAGATGGCACAAAAATATTAAATTCGAATAAATTTTCCCGATCGATGACTGATTTCGCCCGGACTAATCATCTGTTAGCTCTTTCTTCTCCTAATTTCTTGGTCCAGCACAGGAATGATAACATTTAAAAATTTAAAGAGTGCAATAAACACAGTACTGACTTTATATATAACCTATATAGATAACGTTAAACTCAATTAATGGTTGCTTAAGTAGAATACTACTCAGTGCTATTTAAATCAATGAAAACAAATTTAAAAACTACTTCTGTAAGCTATGCTAAATTCGTGAGTAGCAATTATTCAGAAACACGTCTCATTAGCTGCATTGTTGTTTCGTTCTTGAAATATAGAGCAATGATTGCTTGGTCCTCTTTCATATCATTGGACCCCGTAAATCTATTATTATCAAGTTTTTACATAAAGTATTTTTATCAAGATTTTTGTAGGAAACATATTCTATGTGATCTGTTAGGAAGTTATCATCTTGCTCAAATTGTACCAGAATTAGACTACGCCTTATTTTACATTATTTACATCCTTACTCGCTACATACACACTATTTTGATTGAAGAAGGTTCAAACTTGACTGGCAAAAAACGTCAAACATTAAAAAGAAATCTGTAACGCCGCTATTTCGGTGCTGTAACTTGCACTATACTATAGTACAAGCGGGTTTTTGCCTCGAGCATCAGTTTCTGTTTAAAGTGCAGAAACACCACCTTCTCTATTAACAATATTATAAAGGTCCCAGATAGAATCAGTGAAGAAGGTTTATTACCAGGGGTCGAAACGTAGGCCGTCTTTCCCAAGTAATGGACAGCTGTAATGATTTTTCAGGACAGTACAGATTAGAGTAGAGACTCGCAATAAGGCACACAAAACAGTTTAATTATATATTGAAAATATTTACAGTTCAAAGTACAAGTAAATCAAGTTACGTTATGTATCTTAAGAAATGTGCATATATGCAGGAAAACTACAAAATAGTAGAGATAAATTGATATTTCAAATATATTAAAATTTTTAATTACCCAAGTTTCGGAAATATTCAGAATTTAGTTAGTTATAATTTTTCCCCTTTTTATTTCTCTAATTAAAATTTCTACTAATAATTCAACCAGGTACTTTTACAAAGTGAACGCAAGCAAGTAAATTATATCAGGTAAATGCAAAATGAAAAATCAAATCGGACAAGCCAAGCAAGACCAGCGGTTTGACATGTGCAACAGAAATGAAATTTGGACTAAATTGATGACAGACAAATTATTATTAAATTTTGAAATTTCTAGCAAAAATAAAGTGACCTTTTGTATACGATGAAATAGCTAATTTTGCGAACTTGACGTGGTGAACCCGGTAGGAATGTTTAACTACTAAATTAAACGGTACGTCTCAGCCGAACTGTCCCACTTAAAGGCAACGTCCCCGACTGAGAATTTCGCGGAAAATTTCCCGTGAATCTACTTCAAAAATATTAAATAACGGTACGCCTCAGGTGGAGTGTCCCACTTAAAGGCAGCGTCCCCGACTGAGAATTTCGCGGAAAATAACAGGGTATGACTACTACTGCACAGAAAATTTTACTAGCAAACAGATTTAAACGTCAAGTATTATTCTATTAGATATTAATTTGTCCTTGTTTATTTTTACGATCGTGTTTGGTATTAATTTATTACAGTTCGACTCAGGTGGAGTGTCCCACTTAAAGGCAGCATCCCCTGAGGATATTTTTTTTTTATACATTTATTTAACGTCGGCCTATTTCCGCTACTGAGGCCTAACACCGACGCCTGTAGACGAGCTACCCCCAACCAGGAATTTTGCCGAACCTCCTCCCTTAAGAAGAGTAGGGATCTTTTACTTGCCTAACATTTAATAGACAAGGGACCGACGGATTTACATCCTCTCCGAAGGATGGTATATCTCCTATACAACCCTCGCCTAAGGTTGTATAGCTTCCGCGCATACACTGATATACAAGCCGCTGGAAGATGTGTGAGGCGAGAACGCGGTTTCCGTTGGAATGGTCACCAATGCAAGTACTAACTGCGCCTGTCGTTGCTTTACATCGCATACCGAAGTATGTACATAATAAAGACGCACCTACGCTCGCCCCCCCCCTGAGGATATCATTTACGGTAAAATATCTTCCCAGATTTACTAGACACGATCGTTTAATTGAAAATTACTATAAGATGCTGAAGGCACAAGTTAATAAAATATAACAAAGACAAATTAAAAATTATTTACAAAAAATACCGGAAATATTCCAAATCCAAAATTACCAAGAAAATAAATGTAAATTCAGAGCAGTGAAATATTACCAAAAGTCGACTGGTTAGGTCGGGAGTAGAAAACCCAAGATATCTTTAGCAGAAGGACTAGGCAACATATCCCCGTGTTAAGCTAGAATGCATCGCACATTGCGCGAGCATATGTGTGTCAGGCAGTCATCAATTGACGGTGTAGCAAAATGTTTATACCCGGTAGTGTCAATTATTATAAACAATAATTTCTGAACAATTTACATGACTGGGGTCGATTGCAAATAAAATATTTATATGATTTTAGAAAATGAACGAATTTAATAGCTCCAGCATTAATAGTTATCATTCTAAATGAAATTATTATTTTTGAATCCGGTTTATATTGATAGCGTTAATAATTTAAACAATTAACTTTCGTTATTTAAACTACTTGCAATCAGTTTGTAGTTAAAACTTTACCTAGTACTTGAAAAGAACTCAATTTTATCAGCTCTAGTTTAAAATTTATTCAACTAAATAAAATTAGTGTTTCAAATGGTTCTCTCATGACTTAAAAAAAATCTTTCCCTGAAATTAAATTGCTTGAAAGCGGTTACTTCCCAATTTACTCTAGGTACATTATTAAAATATACCCGGTGGATAAAAAAACTATTACTTTAAATTCAAATTAAATTGAATATTATCAAAACAAAAATGACTTCATTACAAAACAGAACAACTGTATTGTAAATTAATCAGAGCACATATTTTTGTACCTACTTTATTAGAGCTGAAATTTAACTTATACCCTTCATATTTTTTTATTTTCGAATACTTTTCTTTTTGCTAGGGTCAGTCCACACTTTTGCCGCACTGTGTATACGTATAATAAAAGTTATCATGATCGTTTTATGAATTAAAAGGAAACCAACTTATCTACATATCTTATGGCAAATTCTTGTAAAATATGAATATTCATTATGTTAAGTAAAATTTACGACATTAATGCACTTTATACTTTTATGATTATTAAGTTATTTAAATTATTACTAACGATTAAAATTCGTTTTCTCAGGCATAAATTTACATTATTTTTAATATAAATTATATCAAACTCAAATATTCCTATTATACTTTATAAGGACTAATTATATGGTTTTCTGAAAATTGAGGAGCATGTACTTTCTTTTTTGGGGGGATACTTTACCACATATAATAATGATGAAATCTATAAAATAACAAGAGTTAGCCAGTGGATTGCTTTACTCTATCTCTAATAATAGTAAGAGAATGTTTCTTGCCAAAGAAAACAAATAATAATAATAATAATAATAATAAACGTCTTTATTAGCCAACTTTGGTTGTACAATAAATTTACAGATTAATGTAATACATTTGGCTTAAAAGGCGAAGTTCAATATCTATAATACAATTTGTTCTACCACTTAACCTAAATTGCACCGCATGCTACAGTATTGATAATTTTTTATTAGTGCTCAAATAGTATACTTAAAAAATTAAGAAGAATACATAAAATCATATAGATGAAATAAATATTAAAGGGCTAATTTTGTTCACATTGTTCTTTAAATAAAATCTTTTTATAATTTGATTTAAACTGACTCAGGCTCATTTCTTTCAAACAATTTGGAAGTTTGTTATAAACATTGCATATTTGGTAACTGAAGGACCGTTTAAAATATTCATGCTGATGAGTAGGTGGTGTTAATAAACCTTTGAATCTTATATTAATAGTATGAACATCTGTTCTAAACTGTATCTTATTATATAAATAATGAGGTATTTTACGTATAATAATTGTATGGTATAGACACGCTGAGTGTAACATTCTCCGACGCTCCATGTTTAACCACCCTGTGTGAGTCAGCTTATAAGTTATTCTCTCATGCCTACGAATACCGTATATTAGACGCAGGCATGAGTTTTGAATTTTTTGTATTTTGTGTTTAAACACAGAGGTTAAGTTAGGTCCATATATAGAGTCTGCAAAATTTAATAATGACAACACTAAGCTTTCACATAACATAATTTTAGTTTGCCTTGTGAGATAGTGCCTGCTGCCATAAATTAACTTTATTTTTGCATATGATTTTTGCATAAGTTTGCTAATGTGACTGTTAAACCTGAGATCACTATCAATCACAACTCCTAGGTTTTTTGCTTCTTCTACTATATGGATTTTATTTTGGTCTATAGTTATATTGATATGTTGCTTTAGATTATGACGCATATTTTTTGGACCAAATGTAACAATATTAGTTTTAGTTGGATTTATGATCAAGCAGTGATCCCTGGCTAAAGCAACAAACATATTGAGGTCTTGATTAATTTGGTAGCAAGCTCTATCTACATCAGCAGACTTAAATGAAATATAAAGCTGAGTGTCATCAGCATATAAATGGTGTATACAGTAACGAAGGCATTTAATTAATTGGCTGGTGTATATGGTAAACAACAGAGGGCCCATAATGGAACCCTGTGGTACACCAGACTTTAAGGTTAGATAATTTGATTCTTTATTTTGAATTGCAACTTTCTGTTGTCTGTTTTCAATATAATTTTGAATTAATTTAAGTGCACTATCTGTTAACCCTATATATTTTAATATTGATAATAAAATTTCAAAATTCAAAGTATCGAAAGCCCTACTAAAGTCCAGTAAGATCAAGATTGTACATAAACCTTGATCTGTCGCTCTCATGATGTCATCGACGATATGAAGAAGTGCCGTGGTGCAGCTATGTCCTGGCCTAAATCCAGACTGAGTTAGAGGCAGTACAGATATTTCACAAATATACTCCCTAATTTGAATATCCATAACCTTTTCAACAATTTTTGACAAGGTAGGAAGTATACTGATGGCCCGAAGATCTTTTAGTTCCAATGGATTTGGCTTCTTGGGCAATGCGGTTACCACGGCATTTTTCCACAAAGTCGGGAAAACGCTATCAAGCAAACAAACGTTTACTATGTGTGTTAAGGAATGATATGTGGGCAGCAGAGACTAATCATTTTTATATTTAATCCATCACACCCTGTAGCATTAGTTTTTATTTCACTAATGAGTTTTAGTACAGTAAATTCATCTACTTGTTGGAATTTAAAAGTGGGATCAATTAATGTTTCATTTTTATATTTGTCTAGAACAACGTTTGATATTGATGTGGCGGGTAGAGAGTTAACAAAAAAGTTATTAATTTGACCAGCATCGTTTAAGTGATCTGGAATGTTACTATTTTTGCAAGTAGGAATAATATTATTTGATTTTAAAATTTTCCAAGACTGTTTGGCGTTCACATTGTTAATATTAAAATTGAAATATGCTTTCTTCTCCCTACGTACTGCTTGAGTTGTATAATTACGTAACTGTTTGTAAAATAACCAGTGTTCGTTATTTTTAGTACGTTTATATTTACTTAATGCCCGGTCTCTTAACTTTATCATTATCTTTAGTACGTCGGTAAGCCAAGGTGCATATTGTTTTGTACATTTTGATGTTACTAGTGGAGCGTGATGGTGAAACAATTGCATTAAATTGTCTACAAGGAAGTTAACTTTTGAGTCTATATCATTGAAATAAAAAATTCTGTAAAAAGGAATAGCAAATAAATCTAGTTCAAAATTATTGTAGTTAAATTTTTTAAAGTTTCTGTACGTAACCATTTTGGGCTCATTATGTTTACCATATACCTTTACCTTGCAATATACCAATTGATGATCCGATACTTCACTATCCGTGACACCACTTTCAAAAATATTTTCTGCATTTAAAACAAGTATAAGGTCAATTAGCGTAGCGGACGTATTAGTAATCCTCGTCGGAGAATCGACTATTTGAGAAAGACTGAATTCATCTAGAATCGAATAAAAATTTTCAACATGTACATTATTTAAATTGTATAAGTTTATATTAAAGTCTCCAGTACATATAATATTAGTAGCATTACATGATATAATACCCAGAGCGTCCTCCAACTGAGACAAAAAATATTCGACATCTTGAGATGGTGGCCTATAGCTGACGCCAATTGCAATGTTTTCCCTTTTTTTCTTCAAAGATATCCAGAGTTGCTCAATATCATTATTTTTGTAAATTAATGATGTATTCAGGGAATTATTGGCGTATATGCACACCCCACCACCTGTGGTTCCTCGATCATGCCTATACAGTTTAAACCCATCAATATTAATTAAAGTATCATCTATATCACTGTGCAACCAAGTTTCACAGATACAAAAAATGTCGAATGAATTGTATGATATTAAATGCTTTAGTTCATTCAACGACGGTAAAAGTGATCTTATATTTATACTGCCAATTTTAATAGATGAAAGACACATCTTTTAAAACAGAATATCAAATATAATAAGAAAGAAATGAGTGAGTCCGGTAAAAAGCTTTAGTAAAGAATACAATTAACATAGAGTTTGTTTTCAATGTCAGTGTAAAATATAGCCCAAGTATTTTTATATTGTATTTCTTCAATATATTTAAGCAGTGAGATAAAGATTTGAAATGTGAAAAGATACAATAACAAAAAAGAGAAAAAAAAAAAACTTCTATTAATATTTCTTTAGTCTACGCTGTTTTTATAAAGTTACAAATAAAAACATATCAAGTGAAAGCAAATACTATACAAACTGAAAACATTTAAGTAGCTCATAAAAATTTTAAAAAAATACCAACATACACTATACTAAATTCAGTTTTTCTACATCTTCTATGGAGTGAATTTTTGTAATTCTTTCCCCAACCTTGGTAAAAATATTCCCGTCTATAGTCCAGACCATACCATCAGTTCCATTCATTTTTTCCATTGAGTTTTATAATTATTACCCTCTGTGCTGTAAGGTCTTCCCTTATTACAGTTCCGCTTCCTTTCAGTACCTTCTTAGTTTTATAAATACTCTGTTTGATAGCAAGGCATGCAAATTTGACAAGGATAGGACGATTCTTACCCTGCATGAACTTTCCAATCCTATAGCAAGCTTCTATATCAGCTTCATTTACAGTTACTCCCAATTTTTTTGTAAATAAAATAAGTACCTTTGTGCAGTTTTCTGTTTTAGATTCCTTACATCCATAAATTCGAATAGACTTACGTTTGATTGCTTGCTCATAGTATTCACTTTTTTCTAGAAGTTTATGGATTATTTTATCTTGATCATTTAATTTGGTTTGTAATTCAGTATTTACCTTTTCAAGCTTCTCTATTCTTTTTTCGAATTTTTCGCTTATGGTACTTACAATTGCTGCAGTAATCTGATTTATCAGTACAGTAACAAATCAGTACAAAAACAAGAAAATGCACTTTGCTGACGTTCTGGAACGAAATATGTTTCCTTTCTTAAACTGTATATGTTAAATACACAGCAATAATGTTCTATTTATGTTGTATCTATAGATACTTACTGTCGAGACAAAACTGTTGATATTCTAATCTGAATAATATTATGTTAGGTAAGTTCTACCTTTAACATTAAGTAACAAGTTCGTGCAAGAAATCTAGAGAACAATTTCGATACGCATTTATTTTCATTTGTTTTTGTTAAAATTTTTGCCGAATCTGACTTTACTCTATGTCTATTTTCCCAGGTATGTCTGCAAATTTTCGATTTCCGAGTTAAGCAGTTCTAACATATTCTTTTTTGTTCTTACAATCTTACACTGAAAGGTCTGGAAGAACCACACACACATAGTGGGATCGATCTTGCACGAAAGAAGCCCCGAAACGACAGTGTTTTTTCGAATTTACTTTTGTGTATATTATGTAGACGGACTTCGTCTATCATCTGGTTCTATAATCGGACGCGAGGGGGGTGGTGGAGGGGGGGGAAACTTACATATAACGATAGGGAACATCAGTTTTTCGTACGTAACTCACTTAGTTTGATTCGGATCGAAAAAGTGTAAAATAGATAAAATGAAGGGCTCACGAAAGCGCGTAAACTAAATTTTGACACGTCGAAATCAGTCCAACGGTTCTCGAGATATTGCGATTTGAAGGTACGGATTTGTATACGGATTTTTCGCTGCGGCGGGAACGTACCGAGAGCCGTTTTCGCGTTTTGTTCGGGAAAGAAAGTGACTTGGCGACTTTCTTTTCCCGATAGACACTTAGGACCTAAGTACAGTGTCCAAATTTCAAGTCGTTAGGTTGATTAAGGGGGAAGCGTGAACGTAAATGAAATTAAAACTGCTGTAACTTCCGTAATTTTTTCCTCAAATCGCGTAGTAAACGTGAGATTGTTTACTAATGTACCTACTTTGAGTTCCGCTCGTGTATTTTCAATTGTCGCCATGAATAAACAAATGGTTGCGAAATAACCAAATATTGTTGTTATTGTCTTTAGAAAAAGTCATTTTTCGCCAGGAAGGAAAGGGGCGGGGGAGATTTTTTTTTCTCCATTGAATGTGAAATTTTTTTCTCTTTTATTTGAGCCCGACCAGATTGTGAATGGATGATTAGGGGGGAAGAGGAGGACATGGAAAGTTTTTGCCCTGTAAATGGGCAAGGGAAAGGGTAAAGACAATCAATTCTCTTTCAAGATTTTTTTACCCCGAAGTTATAAATTCATTAGGGCCTGCACTCGCACGTGATTCATTTATAAAAACCTACGAGCGGAATGCTACGTGTATTTGTGAGAGAGAAGGGAGAGAAGTGGGAGCGCTAGGCTCCTCCCCCCGCATTTCGCTGCATGACTGCTGAATTGCCAACAGATAATGCATTTACCCCACCTGTTCTTACTGCATTTTCCCCCATAAACTAGTTTTGTGGGGTAAATGCACACCCCCAGTTATCGTTCTGAGGCTGTGAAATAACTTTATTGTTTAATATAATATGAAATAAAATTGAATTTTCCAAATACTCTTCTGTTTTCTCCATCTTATAGTGAATTTTGTAATTTTGTAATCTTTTTGATAAATTTGGAATGGGCTCGTCGAGCTAGTGCTAATCAAAAAAAAAAAATCACTGAAATCGGATGATTATCGACGATTCAGCAGCGAGAAGCAGTTGGAGCAAATTTTAAGTGAGCGCGAGCCCAGGAGCGCGTCTATCCCCTCTCCTGCCCCTTCTCCAGTGACGCGTATCAACGCTATACTTTCCCTTGCATTATTATTAATATAATTATTCGAGGGAAGTTGAAAATACTGTCCAAGTATAATCGTTTTAATAACCGATTGTGAATTTTTTGTTTTCAACAAGATGACTTCTAGCCATTTTGAATAATAGTCTATAATAACGAGGTATGAACATCCTCCAAAGTCAAATATATCACTACCAACTTTTTCAAAAGGTAACATAGGTAACTCTCTAAGTATCATAGATTCCCTTGTGTTGTTCTTCTAGTATTGTCGTTAGTGCAAGGTAGGCATGTGACGACCGACACGAGGATCCCTTGACTATTTGGTACATCTCGGCATCCTTACGAGAGCCAACAGCTTCAAACTGCAGTCTGCAAGTGGTGTGGACGACTGACACGAGGGCTCTTTTAAGTAGGATCAGTCTTTCGGCTGGTGTTTGTTGCAATCGAAGCATTAGCGTTCTGTTGGTAATATACAATTATTACACTTAACGCGCCAGGCTTATAGCTTGTGATTCAGCGCTCGGCGGGGCATATAGTCCGGAGATTAGCTGTTATTTGCAGTCTGGTTACGTTCCTTATAGTAAAATAAAGATTTTATAGTATAGTTAGCGACTAAAATATTGTTTTAGTATAGAATATGTTTAGCTCACTGCTGGGTTTTAGTGATACCATAATGATCTTCATGTAAAAGTCTTAACATCTCGGGTCGTAAGGATTCCAGTACTACTACTCTGTCATTAAAAAATAATAAATCGTCAAATACATGCAACTCATTTCTAATACGATAGTACTTGTTTGCTGCTTCAGGTACTTAGTGATATTATTCGGCCACCCTTTCATGCAGGAATTTATTGCTTTTTGTAGCTCGCCATCAACATTTGTTTCCTTTAATAATTCTTCTTTCTTTCCATAGGTCATATTGATAGAATGTACAACTTCAATAATAAATTTGTCATCATCAGCATGCCCTTACCTGGTTTGTAGATTACAGTAAGATTAAATTTTAAAAAGTTTCATTCTCTATAGTTGAAGTGATTGAACTTCTGCCACGCCCTTTCGCATTAAAGCCTCTAAGGGTTTATGGTCTGACTGCATTTGTACAAGCCTCCCATAAATAAAATTATGAAATTTTGTACAAGCCTACAGAATAGCAATATATTCTTTTTCAATTTGGCTGAACCTAATCTCAGTCTCAGTTAACGCACGAGATACAAAAGGCTTACCGTCTTGCAATAAACAACACCCGGGACCATATTGGCTACCATCGGTTTGGATAACCACCTGCTTTTTATCATCAAAATTAGCTAAAACAGGTATAGAACTAATTAAATATTTAATTATATTTAAAGCATTTGTCGTTCTGTCCATAACCAAGCAGATTTATTTTTAATTGTTATCTAAGTGGGGTCGATACTTCTGTCAAATTGGGAATAAATGTTCTTAAATAATTAATCATACCTAGATATGATGATGATAAGATGTCTGGTCGATAGCCGAGTGAGTTAAGGCGCGAGGTGGCAATCGCGATTAATCACACGGACATCGCACCACCGGGTTCGAATCCTGGCTCCGGTACTGTCGGAGGAAATGGTTGTATGTCCGCGTTCTTTCAGTATGTAACCTTCTTCCGCACAAGTCCCTGGCTTCTGGAATTGGGGGTTGTCTAATTTCTGTGGTGTTTATTTATTATTATTCTTTTCAATTACTTCTTATTTTTTGGCTCTTCCAACTCTGTGATTGCTTTAACTTTACTTTCATGTGGCTTCAGTTTCTCTTTCTCAAAAATATTGAACAAATAATTTAACCCGACTCTGTATTGAATTTTCTTACAACTAAATTTAACATTTAGATCTCTGGTTCTTTTAATTACCATATTTAAAACTTTATCATGTTGCTCTAAGGAGTCCCCATGAATCAAGAGATCATCAAAGTACACTATGCAATCTAGTATATTCCCCAAATTTGCACTATTTAGTTTTTGAAAATATTCCGGAGCACAATTTAGTCCAAATTGTAAACGATTAAATTTATAGACACCGAACATGCTTCCAAACGTGCATAGTCTGCTTGATTCCTAATTAAATCACGTGGGTCTAAGCAAATGCGTAATGTATTATCTGCTTTCTCAATAATAACAAGATTGTTTAACTACTCCGTAGGGTCATCATGCTTTGAAATAATATCTCTTTTTAAAAGGTCGTCAAGTTGATTTTTCAACCGTTCTTTAATACCCAGAGGTATTCTACGGGGTGGTCTCGCAACAGGTAATGCATGTGGTTTTAATTTTAATTTACATTTTTTTTCAAATCTTCCTAATTCACTAAAAATGTCTTTATTATTTTGTATAAAGTTTTCTTTTGTTTGCATATTTATAGCATCAACTTTAGATATATCATTTAAATTAACACATGAAGAAAGTCTTAAGATAGGCATCAAATCTTCTTTAACAACTACAAATTTGATGTTATATTTATTATTTTTATATATGCAATCAAGAGTCGCCTACACCCAATGGTATTAGTTTAACACCTACATATGTTTCTAGCACAAACTAGATTTTTGTGTAGGGCTATTAATTTTAGTTTTTTCCAAAACACTTTTTGACTATATATTCGCCTGTGACCCTGTGTCTACCTTATAACCAATATTTTCATTATCTATAATCATTGTTTCTACCATACTTCATCATTTTTTATTTCATTAATACCTATTATAGAAACCATGAATTTCTCTTCTGAGTTCACTATCATCATACTCTATCTGAATTTCTTTTACCTAGACCTACGCTTCGACAGACGTTTTTCAAAATGCCCATTGTTTGAACATTTACGGCATTTTTTACCGTACATGCTGGACACTGCCGAGGCCCATGATGTCTACCACAACTTCTGCAATCGAAACCCTCTTCTTTTTGTTCAATTTTTTTCTTAGTATAACACTTGTTGCTGACCGACATGCTCCGACCCTGATGCTTTTTGACAACTGCTTCCACTTTCACTTCCTGATCTGCCTGGACATTCCTTATCTGTTCCCTTGCAATTTCAGTTGCCCTACATACTTCAATGGCTTTACATAAATTTAGTTCGTCCATATATAATATTTTTTCTTGTGTCTTTGCTTCTTATGCCAAGGACTATTCTATTTCTTATCGTTGACTCTCTTTGATCACCAAACTTATAATTTTTGCACAGTTTTTTCAAGTCTGTAAGTAAATGATCGAAGGGTTCACCTTCTTCCTGGTTACGAATATAAAAATGGAATCTCTCTTAAACAATATATTTCTCTGGCGTAACATATTTCTCAACTTCACTTAACACAACATCAAAGTTATTCTTTTGTTCATTAGTCAGCCTCAATGTATTAAATATTTCAATGCAAGAAAACCGTTGATCCTAGGAGAAAACTGAACTAAAACCTGTCCAAGAACGCAAAAGGACAAGCACTCCACTTTCACCCTTTCTCTCTCCGTCCCTGAAATTTTTTTTTTGATACCTGACTTTTTGTGTTCCCTTAGCTATATATAGATAACATATAAATGGTGTCAAAATGTTGTAACAGTTGGCAATAAGAGTCACAATTTCAGAATTTTTTCTTACACAATTGCTTGACTAACCTAGTGGTAACCAACAAAAATCTTTTATGGAATTATATGATAAAATGGAGATAAAGCTTGTTAAAACCTTTAAAATCAAATAAGTACTCGAAATGTACCTAATATGTGATGTTAAAAAAAATATTCACTATGTTAATCATTGTTCACTCCCTACTTAAAATTTTGTTTCTTCGTATGTTACGGTTATAACGTTATGTCCCAATGATTTACAACTTTTAATAAAAGAAAAGGAATTTTGACTTTACATCTTGCATATTGAATCTATATTTTATAGTAATTCGATGTCGGTGGTATATTATGGAGAATATAAAATAATGAACACCCTGTCAGAAGCAGCCCTCCTGCATATAAAATAGTTGACCTATATTCAAACCCAATAAAAATGGAGGGTATCTAATAATTATATTATGGAATATACGGAATTCTTATAAGTGCACTTTTTGGACAGTACTGGCTTATAATAGATTTAAAATATAAATTAATAATTATAATGAATGTACAACTTGTGACGCGCTTTGACAATGAAAGCTATGTCTCATTATACAAAATTTTCCAAGACTCAGTCTCAGATATAGGCAATGATAGAATTATAGAAGCGATGGAAGCCAAGTGAGTCGATGCATAGTACACATTTGATGCTAGAACTTATAGTTTTTCTCATCGTGGGTGCCTCTCAATAAGTGCAAAAAAAATGTGGAAGTGGTGGAATGATGATTGTCTGCTTAATCATGAATGTCTGAGACTGTGAAGTTATTGTGAACTTGTAACGTTTCAGTTTTGTTTAGTTAGTCTTAATATTGTCCCCTCTATATGCTACTCGTTGGATCTATGTTAATTTCATGTAGTTTAGTACACCTAAAAGTATGCAATCAGCAAGACGGTACCGAATTGTTATATATTCGTGAAAATTAGGAAATAACCTCAGAATTTCATATTTGGTAATTTTAAATCTAATTCAATTTTAATATCAAGTTTATCTTATCTATAAGAAACGTAACCAGACTGCAACCAACAGCTACTCTCCGGGCTATGTGTCCCGCCAAGCGCTGAATTACAAGTTACAAGTCTGGCGCGTTAAGTGTAATAATTGCATATTACCATCAAAACGCTAATGCTTCGATTGCAAAAAGAATAGAAAAATAAGGATTTTATAGAGGAGTTTGCGACTAAAAATATTATGTTTTAATATTCCGCCCTCTAAAAGCACATTTGAACTATGGTAAGCCCAGTCAGGCTATTTATTTTTCGATTGCAACATACACTGGACCGCTAGATGGCGCCTGCTGTCTATTTGACACGTCGCTATTGTAAAAATACCGGGATGTACCAAATAGTCAAAGGATCCTCGTGCCGGTCGTCACATGACTACCTTGCACTGACGAGAGCCAACAGCTCGAAACTGCAGTCTGGAAGTGGTGTGTGACGGCTGGCAAGAGAGCTCCTTTAAGTAGGATCAGTCTTTCGGCTGGTGTTTGTTGCAATCGAAGCATTAGAGTTTTGATGGTAATATGCAATTATTACACTTAACGCGCCAGACTTGTATCTTGTAATTCAGCGCTCGGCGGGGCATATAGCCCGGAGAGTAGCTGTTGGTTGTAGTCTGGTTACGTTCCTTATAGAAAAATAAGGATTTTATAGAGGAGTTTGCGACTAAAAATATTATGTTTTAATGTTTTATATCGTTGGAAAGAGAACAAATAAATGGAATTAATGATATCATGGCCTACTTTAAGATTTGTTCTTTTCATTTTTGAACAAGAGCGTATGTCAAAGCCAGCCGTGTTTTTCGAATTTTTTGATACCCATTATTATACTTATTGTCTTTGCCGTCAACTTTCCTCCCTTTAACTTTTTTCGTATCTCCTCGAAACATTTGTGGTTTTCCTATTTTTCAGGATTTTGTAGTATATCTCACAAAGTAGGCTATGGATTTCAAATTTCTTTTTACTGAGATATAACTCATAAAAATACGATAACTGTTTCTAAAAGTAAACTAAAACTGAGCGAGATATTTCATGTGGCCCTCGTAAAATAGACAGACGGTATATATGAACTTATTTTCTTATTAAATATTTTGAAAATTCTCACGTTCTTTGCAATCAAAGTAGTTGCCACATAATTTGTAATATTTTGTAAGTTTTTAAATTATTATTACTATTATCATTGTAATATAATCAATCCACTCTTGTTATGTATATTAACTAATAAATTTTTCTTGTTTTCCAGTTCATATCCTTTATTACAAGGTCTCAAGTTAGCTTAATGCGGCGCTTTTTTTTATCTCCGTAATAAGGAAATTTGATTTTTCTCCGATAATAAAATTCAAATTAGATTTTCGCCGAAGAATGGAATGTTGTAAATTGCCTTTTACTTTCTATCAGTTATCAACATAAAATATATTCTTACTTTTATATAAAAAATGTGATTTA
This sequence comes from Leptura quadrifasciata, assembly GCA_963675555.1. Taxonomy (NCBI): domain Eukaryota; kingdom Metazoa; phylum Arthropoda; class Insecta; order Coleoptera; family Cerambycidae; genus Leptura; species Leptura quadrifasciata. Next base: position 141,740,727 of record OY776674.1, read on the forward strand.
AACTGAAAATAACTCGGCGATTACAATTCTATATGATATATTTTTAGATAACATTTTTTTCACGATCGGAAAGGGAAATAATATGTAGAATAGCTTTTTAACCATGTACATTGGCATGAATAATGGTATATTCGATCAAGTTTAATAGTATATTTAATGTTGCCTGATAAAATTAAGTTAGAATTATATTATGCAATTGTTGGCATATAGTTTAATAACGGGGTACTTTATAGTTACAACAAACAAGGTATTAGATTTTTTTTGTATCATCTTGTATATATTGCAGAGAGTATGTAGAATCAAATTTTTAGACCTCCAAACCCTTGGCATATTTTTGTGTGGCCAAAAAAACACGAATTTTTAGCACTTTTTTCAGTTTGTGGCCTATAACTTAAAAGCCATGCATCCAATAGAAACGTGATTTATTATCAAAATTAAAGACAATTAAATTTCGCTTCGAATGAGTACCTCAAAGTGGAAATTTCGTCAAGAGGTACGGACATAATTGGCAGTCGAATAACAACTTTTACCAACTCATAAAAAGTCGTTTGAAGACATCGGGTTATTCAGCAGACATCATTTTCAGTGAAGAAACAAATGTTGCATTGTCACAGGAAAAGTTTCTTGCAAACGAGAGTGCCATTTGAGATTGATGCTTATACAAAAATTTAAGGAAGGAGGAATCCAAACGCAACAGGCAGGAGAAGATGCAGAATTATTAATTGTAGAAACAGCTATTTCCCAAGTAGCAAAATCAGACAGTTTGGCAATTGTTAGCTAGGACATTGACGTTTTCGTTCTCCTAATGGGCCTCAGAAGCAAGTACGAGAACTTGTACTTCCACAGACCAGGGAAAGGGAGAAAACCAGGTTTATGGTACTCAAACACTTCCTTCAACTTTGATCCCACACATGTTCTCCTCATGCATGCATTTACTGGGTGTGACACCACGTCATCATCTTTTGGTCACAGGAAAGGAAAATTTTTATCTCTCTTTGAGCAACGTCCACACCTGAAAGCACAAGCAGCTACATTTCTCGAGCTATCTGTTTCTCAAGACAAGCAGGGAACAGCTGATCTTGGCACTGTATGGACAGATGCACAGTAGGCCTCTGGACGAACTGAGATACGAGCTTTTTATAAAATCCGTCCCGAAAAATTGTTCAACCTAGCATGGTGGCTACCAACATCGGAAGCAGCAAGGTGGCACTCAACACGTGTATACCATCAAGTGCAAACTTGACTGGGAAACGTAACAAACCCATGCGAATTGGATTGGAAGAAAAGTTCGTCAGGCTTATTGCCTATAACAATGTCAAAGGATGCTGCACCCGACATGCTGCTGATAATGGTTTCGTGTACGTGCAAAAAAGTTGCAATGCAGCTGTTGAAAATCAGGCCTGAACTGCTCTTTGACCTGTAAACACTGCTCTGGCCTCTCATGTCAGAACGCTCCTGAGATTGAGTTGGATGAAGGCGACGATGAAGATTACTTCGAGGAAGTTGGTGGTGCTGCTACAATTAATCAGGAAGGTAGGATGCAGTATTGCAAGTATGAGGACATTAGTCAGCCCCAGTTCAAACGCATTCGAGTACTATAACCACTACACGTAAATAATTCTTTTTTTTTCACAACTCATTTTTACTTCATTTCACTTTTTTCTTACACCTATTTATTCTATATATTTGTTCTTGCATTTCGTATCTGTTTAATTTTTTTTGCACTGTTGTATTACTACTACTGGGTAAATTTTTATTTTTGGTTAATAAACTTTGGGCCTTTCTTTACATTATGCTCTCATTTCGACAACCCATTTTGTCAAATTATTTTGAAATCGAAATTGGAAAATCAGGTAATCTTCATAGATTTAAATTTCATACTCTATGACTTTCTTTCTATGGATTTCATGAATTAACTGTTTCAGAGCTGAACGTTACCCACTGTGAATTTTTTACAAGTTGGTAAAAATTGCTGTTATTCAACTGCCAATTACGCTCGTACCTGACTTTGAGGTGCTCATTCAAAGCAAAATTTAGTGCTCTTTAATTTTGATAATAGATGACTTTTCGATTGGATGCATTGTTTTTAAGTTATAGGCCACAAACTGAAAAAAGTGCCAAAGTTTCGGGATTTTTTCGGCCACACAAAAATTTGCCAAGTATTTGAGAAGTATATATTATCGGAATAATGTTTCAGCAACTGTTTCTGCTGTAACGTTACATAAAGGATATGCCTCTAACCAACGCGCGCATCTCATATTGGTGGGTGTATATAAGGTCGAAATTTGGAATTAGAAACATCACACCAAATCTCATCTTGCGAACTTGGAATTTCAACTTTCTGTAATATATATTTAATATTATTTTTCTTGGATATTGATTTATTATTACTATTTCTAATTCCACATCTCCAATATGTTCATCACTCAGCAATTTTGAATTGAAATCTGGAAAATTTACTGCAGATACATGATCTACTACTGTATGAGTTTGAGCATTATCAGGAATACATTATTTTAGTGAAGATAAATTATCTATACGTGAAAGCGTATCAGCAATGATATTATCTTTACTTTTAATATGTGGAATGTTGATTGTAAATTGCATTATAGGTTCCATATAACGTATTTTTCTGGGAATTCTCTCCACTCTGGACAATAAAGCTGCTGTCAATGTGTTGTAATCCGTAAAGCAAATAAACTGTCTTCCCTCTAAAGGTATCTGAAATGTTTAATGGCTGAATATAAAGACGTAAGTTCTTTATCAAAAGTAGAATAAGGAAAGCTAAAGGCTTACATTCCCCATTGTGTTCCAACACTGCACTCATTGCAACATTTGAACAATCTGTGGTAAGGGACAAAGTTCCGTTATTGCCACTGTTAGGGTGTGTGGATTAATTTTTCTTGTTGGATTTAATTCTTTTGTAGGGATTAATTACTTCTTTCAGGAATTAAATTTCTTTTGTTGGGGGGGGTTAGTTTTTTTCTTTGTGGAGGGCACCAATTTGTGGGGTTAACCACAATAAAAGAAGTATTGACATAAATACTTGATATAATTTATTATATTCAAATAAGCACCATATATATATACCATATATATACCACCAAGGGCTGAAGGTCGCCGCTCTCGGTACTTGCAAAATGGCAAGTCGCTATGCACCATGGAGACATCTATGATGTCTGGTGTATAGTAGCATTAGACCACATGAGAGGATTCACCTACCTCTCACCACTACACCATTTACATTAGTCTGTATAAGACTAGCAGGTTGGCCACTGTCATTTGTCTGCTCCATGACCTATGGCATACTGCGGAGAACTAATAAGTTCGAAACCGGTCTATGTCTGGTCAGGGAGTAGACAAGTTACATTGGCTACCAATTTTTCATGATTTGTAAGGTGTAATTCAATGCAGGTCGGGGTATTTGCCCGCTGAGTAGTTGTTTCCTGCAAATCATGTATAATAACAATATATATATATATATATATATATAGTTATATATATATATATATATATATATATATATATATATATATATATATATATATATATATATATATATATATATATATGAAGTATCCGGGTGCTCTCCCGCGTCGACTCCTCCAGGAGTCACGGTTGTCTAAACGACGTTTCGGCAGAATCTCATCTGCCATCTTCAGGTTCTCACTGAAAGCTGCCTACTGCTGCTTCTCGTTGCTCGAACTGAACTGACGTTCCCCGCGTTGTGCGGCTCCTTATATATGCTCCAGTCTAGGGCGCGCCTGTGCATTTGGCTACGTGTTACCGGTCCCCCACCACCTGTGGTAGGCGTAGCGGGCGCCTGAGCCAACCCGACAAGTGGCCTCGCTGAAACGTCACGCTCCACGTGACTTCTCGCCGGTGGTCGGGCATCCTCGTGTCCAATCAGTGCCGCAGAATACCGTGGTTCTCCTTGATTGGTCCACGCTCGTCTCTGACTCCTCGTGATAGGTCCATTTCGGGCAGGTTGCTGTGCTTCTTTACTATTTGTCAATACTTGAACATGCCTCCTCGCGATTGGTTCGTCCACGGTGGATCGTCGTGTGTCTTCGGTTACGTATTTTCCCACAAGAGCGGGCTTCCAGGAACTGGGCAATCTCTGCGTATCATCTCGTTTATTAAGATTTCGTGGTCTTTTTTCGATCTCTATGGCCTCTCTGGTAATCCTTGACCTATAATGCTCGATATTAGCTACTGTTCTGGTGTTGTCGAAGCCTATTTTATGTCCTGTGGATTTTACATGCTGTGCTAGGGACGATATTTTCTCCTCTTTTCGTACTGCATTCATATGTTCTTCCTTTCTTACACTAATACGTCTGTTGGTCTGTCCTATGTATGATTTGTTGCAGTCTTGGCACGGGATTTCGTATACTCCTTGGTTTTCTAGGGTAGTGACTCCTGCAGGAGTCGATCGTCGACGCGGGAGAGCACCCGGAAGTACAACAACACTTCATTTAACACCCGCGAAAACCTAAAAAACAATATATATATATATATATATATATATAGTTATTATACATGATTTTGCAGGAAACAACTACTCAGCGGGCAAATACCCCGACCTGCATTGAATTATACCTTACAAATCATGAAAGATTGGTAGCCAATGTCATTTGTCAATTCCCCGACCAGACATAGACCGGTAACAGTATATGGGTTAAGTCCACCAAGGGCTAAAGGTCACCGCTCTCGGTACTTGCAAAATAGCAAGTCGCTATACACCATGGAGACATCTATGATGTCTGGTGTATAGTAGCATTTGACCACATGAGGGCATTCACTTACCTCTCACCGGTACACCAATATATATATATATATATATATATATATATATATATAATTATGTATGTGTATCAATCTTAAAATATTATTCTTCTGTCATGAATATAGTCGGATGTTTATTTATTGGGCAGTAAAAGAAATGCAACAAAATCTTTTCGACCTCATTAAAATACCGTTACTCTCTGTACTATCCCGCTTGCAAATTGAATCACTTATATTTAGAAGTTTTTAATATACGTCGGCTTGTTTGATAAGACCATGCCGAATGGATCACCGGCGTTAATAATTAGCACGTAAAGTTTTTGTTGCGTTTTTGGACTGTATGAAAACATACACCCAACTATACCATTAGCCTTGTGTCTAGATACCAGAGGTATCTTCCTTAATATAAAAATAATAACAATAAATAACTAACTAGTAATAGTAGATGCCACGTCGATGATTAAATCGTTTTCCTTATTTAACCATTTGTGCATATACATAGAATACGATTTCAAGTTACAGACCGTCACTTAACTCTATTTTCGGAGACACCGGCGTACAAAAGACCTATAATTACTTTTTTAGATTATGCTTTAATTAATTATTTAATCTCATAATTAATTATAAATTGTGATTATTAAATTACATTTTATTATTATAATTAAGTATAATTATTTTATTTGAAGGTGTGATTGACATAACGAATAAATTAACTAATAACTTTAATGTTCCCTTCTAGCAACAAACGGATTCGATTGTACCCCAGGCGAACATCTAAATAAGTTATTTGATTCAAAATCCATTTGGTATCGATCCTCAATGTTTTAACTGCTCGCAGAGCGAAAATTAAAATCAAGACTGCAATTTTCTCAATTCGCTTTAACTACTGAAAATAATATGGCACACAGTTACACATCTCAGATATATAGTTCGTAATATATATGATTAATGAGTCTTAAAATACCCTAAAAGCTTTCAAATAAATAGAAGTATATTGTTATTGAAGGAGAATTGAACGACTAATAAACAAAATGCTAGACTCGGAGACGACAGAATCTCAGTGAATTATACACATACCATCATTTGTAGTTATTTATTTATTTATTATTAAAACAAGACACAAGATATTTTCTACTTAGGTCGATTACTTTGGGTGTTGAAATTGTTCATCTTTAAACGTCACGTATTGCATCTCAGCTAGGAGGTGGGCATTTGAAGGAGTCATTTATTAAATAATAAATTACTCGGATTTCGATAATATAATAATAATAATTATAACAATAAACGACTTCAGAGCAGATGTCGTCGAAATCTTATAGGCCAGTGCAATTAGACAAAAATATCTCCTAACCCGGACAAAATTTTTAACAAGCTGAAAATTTTTAAAAATGTTTAGAATAATGCCCTAATTGATGTCCGATAGTTACTAAAATGTGCGTGTTGGGGAAAAGCCGCCAGCGTGGAAAAACCGCCACCATCTTAAATTTTTGGGATTTTGGCTATATCTTTTGAACTAATCGTCCCCCGGCGAGGTCATTCAAGTGTCAAATTAACCGGTTTAGGCTGCGGAATTAGTAAAATATAGCAATATATATTTAACTTATTATCGCAAATATGGCAAAAAACTACCTAAACCTTAATTTTGGTGAGTTTGAATCTACCACGTCGACAAAACAGAAGAATTGCTAAAATAAAGAATATATTATACCACAATATATTTCATTTATTTAGAAGGCATTGCCTCGTGTGAAGAAAAACTGCAATTTAATATCACGCCTACATTTGAATTTCCCGCGAGTCGTACAGGCGGGAATAATATCACAAGCGAACCGCCTACCTAGCCCCGAGATGTAGTGGCAGAGGTTCTAATATCAACTGCAGCAGGACTTGCGATATACACATTTTGGCTCTACATCAACCATCACAACGCAATGTTATGAATACAGCTCATTCACTACTAAATCAAACTATCAAGCCCGATATAATCCTCCTCGATCACAAAGCAAGAGTAATTAACCTTATAAGTGACCAAACTATAATGGGCTCATTTATTGAGTTTTATTTAGTAGTTGTTATTTCTTGGGGATACTTAAAATTAGGCAATATTGAAATTTCAAATGAATCCGATAAGTGGTTCTCGAAATATACGACTTTCAAAGGGCGTGTTTGAAGCGCGGTGCAACTAACATCATGACGTCACACAATAGTAAACGAAACGGTCGAGTAACACATCCACAGTCATGCATTCCGCTTGACAATGGCAAGTTCTGTGCATTAAATTGGATAACATATCTTTTATTGTTGTTTGCGGTGATTAAAAAATGTGCGAAGCGAACTTTAATAAAGCAGACTCTTCGAATCTTCCAGAAGTGAACATGGTCCATAATACATATAGTTTTCCATATCTCTTTCGAGCTAAAAATAAAATTTTAGATTTTCTCATTGCTAACCTTAATGAATTTTATAAAAAATTGAATAAAAAGGGTACTATTAACTTAAGGGTTATGTTTTAATAACAGTGTATAAAACGACCACATGAAATTTGCAATTTTCCCTTACAATCAAAGTTTAATAATTATTTAAAATATATTTGCGTTACACCCTGTATAATAGCAGCTCGGTGTTGAAATATGAAGTAGCGTATTTCTCACATATTTTTAAACCAAAATGAAAAATATTTATAATAATTGCTAGTATTTAATAGTATATTATGTAATGAGCACAAAATGATGCATATTTTGCACGAGTATGAAAGTTTGCAGCACGAGTCGAAGACGAGTGTTGCAATTCATAAGAGTGTAAAATTGCTATTTTGTGCGAGTTGTATACTATATTTTTTCTACGACAACCCACTGCACAACCATAAGTTAGAGTGCCTGGACAGCAATGCCCAACTAGTTGAGAAAAAATAAACTATAAAATAACTTCCTACCTATTTTATTTATTTTTTAAAGATAAATTTGCAATTATTGAATATCATTTTTGGAGAATTTGTGGAATGCTTGATACTAATATTTTCTTGATATTGGCAATTTTCTGTTGTTAAAGTCGACGGCCTTTCACGATTTTCCATTCCTGAAGTCGATGGTATGTTTGAAATGTCCTGTATCGCATTTGCAATTTTATTAGCTGTGTTTTCCTGGATTCATCGATGTATCCTTCAGCGACTGCCATGGACTTCCAGCCACCGTGGCGTTTTAACGTGGTTATGTCACCACCAGCATCAACAAGGATAGTTACGGAAGATCGGCGAAAGCAGTGCCCGGTATATAATTCGTGATTTGGCAATTTTAAATACTTAGCAATGTCTTTGCCCATGGCTCCAAACTTATCCAAGCCTATTCTTTGAACAGTACATTTTCCTTTTTGATAGTTAATGAAAAACCATAGACCATTAATATTTGGAGGGCGCAGATTGGCATATTTTTTGTAAATTTCATAGTATGGAGCGGCTACAATAAAATTTCGTACAATTTTGGTTTTAGTGTCTGGTATTGTTACTAAAAGAGCTGAACCCAAATCATTGAAATTAGTAATTTTTATTTGATGTAGCTCATGTCTTCTGCATACAGCCATTACGCCCATAACTAATGCGACCTAAATAGTTAACCAAATTACTTATTATTATCACATAATGGCTATAATTAAACTTACTTTTGTCGCTAAATATATTTCATCTGGCGCTTCATTTATAAATTTTTTGATGTCATTTGAGGTAAAGATCTTTGACTTTTTGGGCCTGTAGCCTTCGGATTGTCGCTTGAGGAATGTTTCAGTTTCAAATATTTGGCGATATCTATATTTTCATGAATACTAAGAGTCGTTCTCAGCATTGAGTATTGTGTCCATAAAGTAGAACTTTTGAATTTCTCCGCCAAATCGCTAAAATAAACCATTAAAACGTCATCGGAAAACGATTTTGCGTTTTGATCCCTTCTTCAATCCAAAAAGAGGTTGTAAGCGCGTTGATACATTTTCTTCGACGTTTCTGGTAATAAATTTAGTGTTGTCAACTTTGCCCCTTCTCTTATGTTTGGGGGTGTCAATTCTAAGTCATTATCACTATTACTTTCCATATTAATCATCAAATTTATTGGAAATAACTCCGAAATTATCTGCAAATGTACAAAGATGTTGACAGACACAATCTAGAATGACATTTCATTACTCCGTCGTTGGACGTCATATTCTCTAAGCCGCCTTAAAAATTTTGTCATCAAAAACAGTTAAAATGGGTGCAATCTAACACGTAATATTTCATATCGCATTTGTCACTTAGCAACTTGCCTGGCAACCGATGCGAAATGAAATTCCGTGCAAAATGCAGTTACTTATGATTGAGTTTACACTCTTAAAATAAACATATTTTGATGTTGTCGTAGAAAAAATATATTTTACGTTTAAATTTCAAAAATACTGTATTTAATAGTAAATAATTTAACATATAGATATTTACATTGAAATGGTCTTCACAAACAAACTATGTTGATTTAGTAGTAAACCTTTTCTCTCTTTTCATAGTTTGTTGCCATTTCCTTCGCATTTTTAAATCTGTAGGAACGGTAATAAATGTTTTAGTAGGTGTTTTCACCGTGATGCTTTGACACTGAGGAACAATACAATATTTATAATTTCTTTTACTGTCACTATTATACATTGTTAATATAAATCGGTGAATTACTTGATAATCCGAAATTCTTCACAAACACGCATAAGATTCAATACACACTGCTTGAGTTAACGATTTGTAATATTGTGAAACAGTAATAACGATCTGTAACTAGCCGTTTCGGCTGGCGGGTTACTATTGAGTGACGTCACGGCCGAGATTCGACAAGGCGGGCGCGGTCCATGTTTATGATTTTTTTTAGACAATTTACGGGTCTCACAAAATTCTAGTTTTTTGCACAGGGTCTCAGAATTTTAAGATCTTTCCGATAATGAAATTTTGTGTCTCTGATGAATCCATATCTGGAGGGCGCAAAGTGATTCGAGCTGAATTCATGTCTCGTCTATCTTGTTGGCTATACAGGGCAAATCTATCGAGTATGGTATAGTAACATAAGCCAATAGGTAAATATAATCTGTCCTTTTGCATCTGCAATATTTTAGAAACCACCTGCGAACTTCTCCAGATTTTTAATATTGACATTATATGGCGATCACTACATGCTTGCAACGTATTCCATTCACGATCTTATAGGTGAACAAAAAGCCAACTTTATTATACTGATATTATTGAATTTATTATAACGAATCCTAGTGATCTAAGACAATTAGAGCATTACTGTAATCCACAAGTTTTGGATCAAATGGCATCTAGATCTCGACGGACAGTTGGTCTAAGTAAAGTCGAACCATAATCAAAGACATTTAGATTCTCATTGTTAAAAGTCAAGCCATTATACATAGTTATATTCAGTAGCACATTATTTATGACATAACAATGATTAATATTACATAATTCATATTGTAATATTTCGCGATCTTTTATGCTTTTGATAATACAATAAAGTTTCATGCCATCTATATACAGTATACAATTTACCTTTAAGTTACAAATTATGTCATCAATAATGTTAAAAAGGAGTTGGCGGAGGGTGGACCGATAGGAATACCTAATGTTGCTAAGATTTCTACAAATTGGAAGCCAGAAGTTTGCTATTGCCTACGATTTTTAAAACGAATAAGAAAGTGATAAACAATGAACCTAATGTTTTGTAGTCAGAATTCCGTTGTCTCGTCTGTCAATAATCTGAAATATCAGTATAAAGTACAACAGTGTGAACTCCAGTATTAATTTATTCCGCCATGAATTGTGTTATGTAGCAGTGATTCATGACAGTAGGGGATCAGCCTTGATGGATATGTGCTCAGGTTAACTTAGATGATTGTGCATATAGTAATACGAAGATTTTAAATAGTTTAGAAAAATTGTTAACTATAATAATTACATTACATCACATTAATATACTAATATATACATTGATCCGTTTGTCTTTCTTTGCCTTCCATAAAGTGTAGTGTCAACGGCAGGTTTATATATTATTTTTAAAATTGGGCAGATGCAGACTCGCAGACAGTAATCAAAAATGTTGATAGTTTGACTGAAACTCTCGTCAACTTTATTTTAAATAACGAAACAAAAAGAGATAACCTGGCACATTTTTTTGTTGAATATTTACATCTTTTACTAAAGTCCTATAAACTGTGTGGTTGGATATCTTTTCGAAGCACAAAATAATTTTTAAATATTGCCGTGTACACCCCTTTTAAATCTGAAATGCAAATTACATCTGTACAACCCTTTCAAAAACAAAACAAACCCCTTTATTAATGTGCTGGAATTAAAGTCCCACTCTAAATTATTATTAAAAAAAATACTCCTAATACTCAGAGCATGAATTCTGATCTTCAAATTTGACACTCGACATACACACAAAGAAACAAATTCGAATTCAAATCTAACAATATATTGTATTTTTATAAAAATGTAAAATATAAAACAACACGAATGTTTTAAAAAGATATTAGATTTCAAAATAAATTCCAAACGTCTACGTACTCTCTCCTGGCTTTCCAAAATTATTAATTAAAAAAAAACTCCAACTCTATTTCGTTTCCACTCCAATATTAAATTTCTATGATACCAATTTCAAAATGTTTAGACTTTTCTTCAAAATTATATTTTTGACAACTCTTGTCAAATCTCCAATTTTCAGGTTACGTTGTTACATGTTTTCAGATTCGTGGTCTAATTGAAAAAACTTTTGTTTCAGCTATTGCAGCTCTTTATATAGGGTCGGTTTGACGTTTAATATTGCCATAGCAACGCAAATGTTACAGTTCTAACAATACGTTTTCTGTCTACCCCTTTTAAATTGGGGTTGACATTCCTTAAGAAAATGTGTGACCGAGAGTCTTACACATCTTTTGTGCTAATTTTAATCTTATTCTGTGAGTATTTATTTCCTGGTATAGCTTAGATCCTTTTCGTGTCAAAATTCGCACTCACGCACAAATTAATTTACAAATTTAAAAGTAATAGAACAATAAAAATGCAATAAACAATTAGAGATGGTTTAGAAGTAGAATTATGATCACTAACGATGATTTTGAGTAATCTCAGTTTTATGACTGTCCCATACAGATACCCAGAACTATTCATATCATAATTCAACTCTTCTTAGACAGTTTATATAATCTCTAATTGCTTATATTGGCTAAATTAAGAAATTGCATGGAAAATAAGAAATTATTTGACTTATGTCAAAACCAAATATTAAAATTTGCTTTAAAATAGCAATAAAACCCAATAACTATCCATACAGATTCCCTAATTAAAATGGTTTGAATCACAAACACAATATACTATAGAGTTTATTCGAATTCATTCCATTGCTTATAAAATATGAATTTGTCCCTTTCTCTTTATCTATACCAGTCCTTCTTGCTATCTACCATGATAAAACCCAGTGCAATATCCCATCAAAGGTAAGTTAAATATAATAGATAACATGCAATAAGTATAAATACTTTAAATTAAAATACTGATAAAGATAAGTTTTTTAAAACTAAAACCCCCATTGAAAGTATAAACTGAAAACACTTTTCAGTGTATTGCGATCTACAGACTCGAATTCCTACAAAGAATACCAAGAGTACTCAAAGACAATAATAATTTGTGTATAATACTGAGTATTCATCTAATTCCACACACTAAAAAACATATTCCTCATGTTTGTAATTAAGTATAAGTCTATATCATAGCAATATTTTTTTTATAATTCAAATAAATTGGAATCAATCTTGGAAGATAAAAATGTCACCGTTTCATAGCTATATACACAGACTATTATCTCTTAATTTAAATAGGGTTAACTTTGAAAAATAAGTTAGAATTCTTAAAACACTAGCAAAAAACAATGGCTATGATGAGTTACTTATTGACAAATTAATAAGAAATAAACAGAGAAAACTATTACAAGAATATTTTTATAACGTGCCAAATATAGAAAACAAAAAGTGGCTAAGGTTAGCAACTCAGTATGTAATAGATTAAATAAATTAGATATTAATAAAATATCAACGAATAGAAATAATTTAGGTCGTTTGTTGGTTAATAATAACGAAAAGACAGAAGATATTAAAAAATCGGAGGTATATGAAATAAAGTGTGACGACTGTGATGCCGCATATATAGGCCAGAGTGGCCGTAGCATAGATGTGAGGTTAAGAGAACGCAAAAAGTCTATTTTATACAATAAAAAATCAACTGGTTTCGCCGAACATCACGTTTTTAACGGTAGTAGTGTGAAACTTTTGCATAATGCAAACAAAGGAACAATCCTAGACATGCGTGAAATTTTAGAAATTAAGAAGGCCCTAAGAAACCATAAAAACGTTACAAATACACAAACAGAATTTATGAACAACCCTGTACTAGACACAGTAACAAAATTAAAATTAAGTTCGTAGTTCCGGCCTGTATTGTTAAATTTAAAGAAATAGCAAATCAAGTTATTATCCCCCTTTAAGTAGGTAGAATATTTCTAAGATATAAACTGTGAACCACCACCTTCAGGTCAGTTTCTCAAGACTCTTTGATAATGGTCGCAAGGCCGAAACATATGCCAGGAAATCTGAACAAAACTAACGAAACAATATTGGCTGAAAGTTAAATAAACAATTAACAATAAACCAAGTGCGTATTGTAACTATTCTTTTGAATATTTATAATTATTCCAAATAAATCTAAATATGGTAATTAGTACAATTACACATTCTTCTGCCATCGGAACGTTTTAAATATATTTATTTTTATAGTAACGAAAGTAAAACAAATTATATTATTCATAGGCAGAGAACTTTTGAATGTTAAATTAATATATATGGGAAGCGTTATGTGGTACAAGTTCGTTAATAATAGCGTTTTGTTATTGCAAGGGTAGCAATTATTACCTCTGCTCCTGCGAGCGCTCGGTCTCCCGTGCTTCTCACATAACAATGTAGGTATGCCGTAGCTCCCAGTTGGACCGTTACATTTGTCACTGTGTTGTTCTCTGCTCCTGCCACGGCTTCTGCCCTGGAAAAGTCCTCGAAATTGGGGTACCACAACTGTCGCCACTCGGAATATTTCTGGACGTCTCGCCGTCCTGAAATTAAAGGATAAATAATTAATATTCTAAACGCGAATCTGCCTCTAACTGAAACATTTGCAATTAAATTAACTTTTATAAACATAAAGAGGAAACCTAAACAAATGTAGAAATTGTATATGAAAAGGAAGTACATTGAAACAAACCGTATATGTATGTTTTATTTGCTTAAATAAATAAATAAATAAATATATATAGTAACTTGCGACCAAAGGTTATGTATAATAAATGATTGGATCACATAAATAAGTATATTTAATATAGTGGATTGAAACAAAGTCTATCGGTTTACCGTCTATTATGCTAAATTTTTTTATGCATTTCATTGTTTAAATATGAAGAATAACAAGAATATTACTAGCAAATATTTTCCCTAATAGCTGAGGATATACTTAAACTTTATGCCGTCAGAGAGAGAAATCCACATCAATCTCTCAGGATGTTATAGAACAATCGTCAATGTTTATATATCATCTAAACGTTTCAGAATGCGCGTTGTCAGTCAGAAACAAAAGTTTACCATTGACAACTTAGATAATCATTTTAACAGTTTTAATGGATCATCCAGAAGACATGGACCGTTTTCCCCGCCAACTGTTCGCTGTCTCATATTAGGGCCCTCAAATCGTGAGAAAACAAATTTAATGATTTCGCTGCTCATTAACCTTGATGGACTAACTTTTGTCAATCTATACCTTTACACAAAGTCGTTAATCCAGCCAAAGCAGACGTACCATGGAGATAATGTGCATCTTGTAGATAGAAGCATCTTACAACATTTAGATACCAGAGAGACGTACACATGGGCGTCGAGTAAAGCTTCACTCAAGAAGTAAATGTACTGAAAAGCAGTGTCGGCAAGTATCAGCACCAACTTCGACAAATCTGGTCTTCAGAATTGTCGGAGAAGAATAAAGTGATGCCACTAATATGCTTGCAGTTCCGATCCTCTTCGATTCCTTTGGAGTAGTGAAATGGATTCGAAAGCAACTGCGTCAGGTAAATACAGGAATTTACAAAAAGGTGTAAAATTATCAGTTCAATGGTTTTATCTATCGCGACATCTGGGACTCTTCAGTTTGGAAAGTATCTATAATGAAATGGTTCTGGATGGGGCCGTAAGATTATTCGGTGTTTGAACTCCCTCCTTTGTATGGTCCGGG